>JBBPBX010003540.1:65746-81882 GCA_038048925.1 Garcialebias charrua
TACTTGGGTGGGATACAGCCCCAGACACACTCACGCACACACACAAGCAGTGTGAAATAAACTAGCAGAGCATTAACAATGGTAGTAATGGGCTGATCTGAACTAAAACTTGATCTGTGCCCAAATTAGTGAACATTTTTGGCAAAACAAATCATTTTAACGGGCCATTTCAGCCAAATTAAAACACAACACATTTCGCTGCTTAATGCTATCGAACCGAACAGATTTATGCTTTGCTCTGCTGAGGTTTGGAAATGTCATCCTGCCATATTTCAACCTCTTACACCCAGCAGAGTGGAGACAAATGGAATGTCCTTTGTGGCACACTAATGCATCAAAAAAAAAAAAAAAGTTAAACAAAAACGTTTATGGTGCTTGGAATAATCCACGAAACTTGTTGTGAACTGCGAATGAGTGACTGCAAGGGTACTAAATTCAATTTTCATTGGTTTAGGGAGCTGAATAAAATTGTTTGCCTGTATTCTGTCAGCTGAGCAGAAGCTCATAGAACTGCAAGAAGATAAAATTGTCTTCCAGAAATTGGTGGAAAGTTACCAGCTATTGCACACAGACTGTGTGACTGTGAATGCATCAAGCTTCCATCTAGCATCTGAATTGATTTGGGTTCAAATCAATATTCCATGAGATACACTGACTGGGAGGTTGCTCGATGTGCGACGCATGCTGTCTATCAGATAGGGGTCAATGTTGTGTAATAGATTTTATCTTTGATCTTGGTTGATGTTATTATTGATTTTACTGGATTTTATCACTTGTTTTTATTTATTTATTTATTTATTTTAAAGCAGGCCTATTCTGCATTCACATGATTCTGTCTTTAATCTTAGTTGATATCATTATTGATTTTACTTGATTTTATCACTTGTTTTATTGTTGTAGCACTTTGAGATTTTTATTAATGTAAAGTGTGGTATCAATTGAATTTATTATTATTATTATTATTAATAGTGTATGAATTGACACAATAGCTGACAGGCAGACAGGTGGGAGGCAGAACCTGAACTTTGAAAATTAAATTGACAAGTGACAACCAGGTCCAACCAGGACCAAAATAAAAAATAAAAACAAAATAATAAAATAATAACTAGGGAATATTTTTACCCTAGATGGTGAAAATTTTCAACATGTATAACATAAAAAAACACTTTTTGAACTATCCTTTTAACTGAAAACATTGTGGAATTTCCATCCATCCATCCATCCATCCATCCATCCATCCATCCATCTAATCATTCAGTCAGTCAGTCAGCCATTTGTTCGTTATCTTCTTGTTCTCGAGTCGAGTCATGGGGGTTAGGGTTAGTATCCTTTTAACTCAAAACAGAACCCAATGGTCGTGTTTCCATCAAGGTTTCTAGCTGCGCATTTTGAAGTATCGCAGCAGAAAAGCTTAATGGAAACGGCAAAATCCGTATTTACTTTCTCAAGTTCGCCAAAAAGTTTATACGCTCGCTTGAGGTGGTTTTTGGGATGTTCGAAAATGAGCAGATGCGCACAGCGACAGATGGAAACAGATTTGCCGACTCGTGCTGCCGAAGCGAACATTCACGTCACGTGACTGATCAGCTGTTTCCGCTCCGGACAACATGTAACATCGCTAAAACTAGTTTGTATGACAGAATAAATACAACTCGACCGATAGCAACACGTACCTGAAATATTCTCTCCATTTTGACGAGATGTGTGGCCGGGTTCTGTTTTCAACCGCTACTTCCTGTTTACTGTAGACATGCGCAGTGCTGACGTCTGACGTAATGACGCTGACGTCTGACGTAATGACGCTGTGCGTGGCTTGGTAGATGCGCTTCAAGCCAGCAGATGGAAACACTTCTGCTTTGCATTAATTTGTATTTACATATTTGCGAGATTTCAAAAATAAGCTCAAAATTCGAAATGAAAATGGATGGAAACACAGCTATTGAACATCCATCCATCCATCCATCCATCCATTTGTTTATTCATTCAGTCAGTCGGTCGTTCGTTATTTTCTGCTTGTTCTGGAGTCGAGACATGGGGGCTTGAGCAGGGAGGTCCAGACATCTCTTTTCCACAGCCACCTCTTCTAAGTCTTCTGGGAGGTTCCATGGCATTCCCAACCGAGAGACGTAATCTCTCTAGAGTATCCTACATCTTCCCCAGGGTCTCCTCCCAATCAGATAGGATTGGAACACCTCCCTAGGGAGTCACCCAAGAAGCATCTTTACCAGATGCTCGAACCATCTCAACTGGCTTATCTCGATGTGTAGGAGCAATGGCTCTACTCTCCTGGAGTGCTAAACTTCTCACCCTTTCCCTGAGAGAGTCCAGCTACCCTGCAGGGAAACTACATTTTAATCTGTGTCCACAGTTTTGTTCTTTTGGTCAATACCCAAAGTTCATGGCCAGAGATGAGAGTAGGAACCTAGACTGACTGGTAAACAGAGGGCTTCACCTTACAGCTTCTTCTTCACAACGGTCCGGCACAGTCTTGGAGGGAGGAAATATTGTGTGTGTTACCCTCCCTCCGTGTGTCACACACCCATATCGTTGCATAATTCAAATCTGTTATCACCAGTATGTCCCAGAAAATGCCAGCTTACATGTAACACCTCTGTTTACGTATGTGCGACTATTCGTGTGTAAGTGTGACAAATCCTCCATCAGGGGACAACGAGTTGTAACGACTTCATTTAAACCCACAAGTCTACAGTGCTACTTACCACTGGTGCTGCTGACACACAAAGTGACACATAATTCAACCAAGTGTCACGAGTAAGTTGACTGGTTTGGGGTCATGTCATGACATGACTAACTGGCGCAGCTGATGAGCTGGACAGCAAACTAAAAACACGAGTTTTTTCATCACCACGTCTGTCTCTGGGGGAGCATACTGCAGCAACAGCCATGGAGCGGAGTGTTTATTTTTGTCTGTTTTATCTGCATTTGTTGACACGGTACAGAACTAGCGTGTTGCTAAATGCAAGTTTGTCTGAACACTGGAGAGCAGGCCAGTTACACTGTTTCGATTAAATGGGCAAATCCCAGTTAAGATGAGATGATATAACTGTCATGGGGTATCCTAGCAACCTGCGAGTTTAAGATGTTTATTTTTTTTTTTTAAAGTAGGGGGTAGGGTGGGGTGGGGCATTGTACAGAATATTATTGTTGATTTTTTTTATTGTGATGAAAGTATGAACGGCAGGAGAGAACAAAAATAAGAAGTAACAGACTGAGTGGAGGAGGCGTAAAATTATGTGCTGAGGAGACAAAAGGGAGGCAAATAGAGTGAGGGCTACAAAACAAGCACAATACGGTGAAGTGGGTGAACTAACAGGATGGAGACAAAAAAAGGAAAACATTAAGGAGAGGTTTTCAGAGTGAGTCAAAGAGAAAAAGAGACAGAGGAGAAAATATTGAGAGCTTGAGAAGGAATTAGACAGCTTAGAGGGCATTATGTCAGTGTACATATGGTTTAGTGTATAAGTCTGGATTATGGCCTTTTTCCTTTGATAGAAAATGCAACCTTTATAGACAACTGAGCTGTGTTTTGTTCTTCCGGCACATATCAAACAGGACATCCTGCTGCTATTTGGAATGCGTGGTCAGAAAGTGGGCACAAAATCCCTTTTCACTGAGGAATTCAGCTGGGATTTGTAACTCTAACCACTCGGTTTTCTTACCGTGTGGGGCCAAATGTAGCAATGACAGAAACATCAAAAAGGCCAAGCACGCTTGCAGGTAGGCCAACAAATAAATGATATACAGTACACATTTAGTCATATGGATACAGTACACATTTAGTCATATGGATAAAGGAAGTACAACTACTTTCAATTACAGTATTGCAATTCAGGTATTAGGACATAATATTCGATTCAGTTTATTTAACAGAATTAAACTCAGGACACTGCATAGAAACATGCACATACATAAAAATCAGTTAATAACAATATTTGTCTAAGGAGCCAGCAAATTGCTTTGAGTTTTCACTTTGTCGCAGTCTCCCATTTTAAGCTAGCACAGATGCAACAGTGGAAAGGAAAAACTTCCTTCATGATGAAGAAACCTCCAGCAGGACCAGTTCCCTTTATCAGTCAGGTTCACTCGGTGCAACACTATTGCTATGGGAATTTGCGCCCCCGCGCGATTACTTGAAGGAATACACTCACGCCTTTACGACAGTGGGCGTCAGCGTCACCTCAGAGACCCCGCCCTCTGGGTACTTGAGACGCTAGCGCCCATCCAAACGGTCTCTTTTTGCCCTTCATCTCGCTTCAACCTAAACTTCGTGGGACTTCTCTGTAGGCACATAGCTTGTTAGAGGTGAGCTCGCTCCCTACACTGAGCGTACAGAGACATTTCCTGTGTATTGCTGGGCTGGCGAGAGCTAGTCCAGCGTTTTTCTTTTAACCTCGAAGCTTCTCTCTTCGCAGCTTCTTCGCTCGACGGCGCTAACTGCATCACACCGCTACCCTGCTAATGAGTAGCAGGCTAGCCAGCGAAAGCGACGCGATGAAGTAGACATCTTCGGACAGCGTTAGTACTGCTAACAAGCTCGACTCTTCTCAGCCATGGCTCCTGAGAAGGGAAAGCGAAAACCCCAAAATTCTAAGAAGACCAGCAGGCCAGCAAGCCTTAGCTCCCGTGCCTTTTCTTTTTCTGCTGTTTCGCCGCTCGGTTAGCGGACACTAACCGCACAGCACGCTACCTGCTAAGCTAATGGGGCTAACAGGCTAGCAGCCACGAGCAGCTCAGCAAGAGGACTTCTTCGGACGAAGAACTCCAGCAGGCCAGCGAGCTCTGGCTCCCGAACCTGCTCAGTGTGGCTACCACCTTTCAGCAACGGACACCCACGAGGCCTGTCCGGTTTGCTCAGGGATGCTACACGCGAATACACTCAACGCTTTTCTCGCGGATGACCCCAGAGAAAGGCAAGTGGCAATCGAGTAACCCCGTTGCTAACTGGCTAGCTCCCACGGTTAGCCCGGCTAACCGAGAGCTCCCATGACAGCGCGAGGCGGACGATTGGCGTTGCTAACACGATTAGCGCGGCTATGAGCGGACAACGAAGGACTCCATTGTGAGGTATGTGAAAATGCTTGATCTAGCTTGCTAGCTAACCTTCTCATGTTTTATCTGTTTCGCTATCCTGTGTAGCCGAATCGACGATAGAGTTCATTGCACAGTTGCTAACTAAGTTTGTTTACCGATGCTGCACTGCTCGATGGCCCGTTTAGCACCGCGAGCGGGCTCACGAGTACCTCCACGTTTAGCCCCTGCTAACAAGGAGGCTCTCCAACCAGCACAGTCCAGGATGATGAATTTCAGCTTACCTGTCCAGCTACGCTGACTGGTAGTTTTCCTATGCCCACAACGAGAACGTTGTGACGCTAAGAGCTTATCCATCTACGAGGCTAAGGATAACTCTCGGACGTTAACCATGTCAGGGCCCGAGGGAACCTGGTGGAGTGAACAAGAACGAGAAGTGGGAAGCTCCTCCTAAGAGAAGAAAAAACAACTACTGCCCCCGACAAAACCTTCAAAGACGGAGCGAGGCGTCAAGGAGAGAGCAGAGGACTTTTCATAACAAGCTGCAACGGTGCTTGTCAGCGAACCATGCTATCAGCAGTGCACCTGGAAAGGATCCAGCGCGCTCAGTGCCCAGCGGTTTGCACGGCCTCGACGCTGCAGACCCACCAGGCAGAAAAGCTGCAGAAGCTGCAAGGGGCCACCAACAAAAGGAAAAAAGACGACAAAGCCACTGGATGAGGTCCACAGGACGGCATACTTTACTGCCTGCCCTTCAGGCGCACCGGACAGTCGCTCTGGGGAAGAGTAGTACTGAACCGGTTGTCACGCAGTGACACTGGCGACCAAAACCCTCACTGCTAAGGGTTTTTCCACCCGTGGGAAATAAAAGCCACACAAATTCAAATATCCCCGGGGTCTAAGAGACCATCGTGGAAGGGACAAAGATGTTTGTTAGAACACAAAGCATGTTCCCCTGCTTGTGCGATAAAAACAAAATGTTCTTTTGGAGCACTATTAAAACTGCAGAGAGAAAGCAGAGGCCTGCATGACCCTGAGATGCCCCTGCACCATTACAGGCGTTTTCACTCACAGAGGGAGAGAAAACGCCGAACTTTTACCTCCAGTACCTGTGTTAGAGGAGCATAGACTAGCTTGTTCAGAATGTTTAAACACACAAGAACACTCAGACGCTTGTGTAATAAAGAGAAATTGCCGTTCACACATGACAATAAAGTCTCAGACTACTGAGTACTTCCTGGTCCCAAAACAGGAACAGGGCTTGAGGCCCATCTTGGACCTCCGGGATCTGAACAGAAGAAGAAAACTTACAAATCTAGGATGTTGACACTCAGACAAGTCATCTGCTCAGTTCAACCGAGAGATTACTTCTGCACGGTGGACCTGAAAGACGCTTTCCTCCACGTGAACATCCTGCCCTGCCACAGAAAATATATCCGCTCTGCCTTCAGGGGCTCTGCGTCCGAGTTTTTTGGCAGTACCTTCTGGCCTGAAAACCGCTTCCCGGGCATTCATGAATTGCCTGGACGTGGTCCTGACCCCGCTAAGGGATCAAAGGGTCAGAGTTCTGAATTATTTAGACAATCTGCCCATTCCTGGACACAACAGAGTCCAGGCACCGCAGCACCCAGAGAGGGTGATGTCTCACTTGGAAGCTCTAGGTTTCGTCATAAACCTGGCAAGAAGCAACCTGTTACCTGGCCCCATCCCAGATTGTCGTATTTCTGGGAGTACAGCTCAACTCCACACTGTACAGGGCAAGGCTCTCAGAGGCATGGGTTTCAGCCCTCCACCTCTGCCTAGCACGTTTCAGCTAGGCCAGAGAGTGCCTCTCAAGCTGTGCCAACGTTTCTCGTCGGGTTGGCAGCAGCTATTGTCTGTGTGTCCCGGGCCTTATTAAGAATATGCCCTCTGCAGATATGGATCAACAAACAAATGTATCCTACAGAAAAGCAATCTGAAACCATCCCAGACTACCGTATTTTTGGGACTACGGGTCGACACCATTTTGTACAGAGCACAACTTTCCGAGGAGCGTATCTCTTCGATACGCCTCTGTCTGGCATGCTTTCAACTGGGCCAGAGAGTTTCTCTCAAACTCTGTCAGCACGTTTTGGGCCTACTGGCAGCAGTCATTCCCCACGTACTACAGGCACTATTAAAAATGTGTGCTCTGCAAATATAGCTAAACAAACAAACACGTCCTGCCCCCCTCAGGCGAGCAGGGAGGATTCTGATCAGCTCAGAGTGTCTGACTGCCTCAAAGGGAGGATGGGGAGCAGTCTGCAGAAACCAGAATGCCTAATGGTACATCCAGACCGAGCGCCTTTTCAACGGCCAAAAAGCTCGTCACGCACGCAAGTGGACGCACTGGACCCAGTGGTGTCCAGACCAGAACGAGAAGCGCGGCGGCGGTGGCGGCGGGGGGGGGAGGAGCTAGCAGAGCTTAACTTGCTAAACGTGAAAAGTTCACAATTCAAAACTTACCCGATATCCCGACTTCCTCACTGGCACTCCGCCAGGCAAGGTCCTTTTTATTTCTCCTCCATACTTGAACAGGACTTCGCGGGTTATTTCCGTGTCTCACAAACAATACGTCACACAGTTGCGCAACACCCGTCCCCTCGTTACCGCGTCACATAGCTGACTCCCTCTCTCACTGCACTAAAACCATAGATATACGGAAGGATCTGTGTTCGGATATTCCCGGAAATGGCCCGCAATGATCCTTAAAAAATCCCAAAATCTGGATACAGTATTTTCTGGTGTATAGGTCGCACCTGTGTATAGGTCGCATTGTCCAATTATCACCAATAGATTGGAAAAATCCCTAGATAGGTCGCACTGGTGTATAGGTCGCACCTACGTTTAGCTCTGCTGCAAATGTCTGCCACAGGAGCGCACAGCAAGGCTTTTAAGAAGATTAACACTTAAAAACAATTATTTGTTTGATAAAAATTATAGCAAATATATGTCTGAGCTGAACTTTTCCTTAATAAATTAACGTAATTGTGAAATGAGCTGGATTTAAAAATTTGTTTCGCCGAAAGTGATAACAAGCCATATATAGGTCGCACCTGTGTATAGGTCGCAGGCCTTGAAAAAAACCTAAAAAGGTGCGACCTATACACCGGAAAATACGGTACTTATCTTCGGCAGATCCAAAATAAATGTGGCTGTTATTCGTCAAGGGTCTGCCAAGGATAAGTATCCGGATTTTGGGATCTTTTAAGGATCATTGCGGTCCATTTCCGGGAATATCCAGAAATATAAGTATAAGTATATGTGAAGGATACGGAGATATACGACATCAGATCCTTCCGTACATCTATGGTTTTAGTGCAGTGTCTCTCCTCCCCGACTCTCCCTGATTGGTTGACAGAGCGTTGAACAGCGAAACCTTCAGCATGATCAACGCGTGCTTTGGAGGCTGCCGCGGGTTCACGTGCACGGAAAACGACTTCCATCACGCTCAACACGCACGTGACACGACACCCGACCCCTAGACACGCCTGGAGGCGCGTCCCTCCCCCATTGACTTTGCATGTAAACCGGACGCTCCTGCAGTTGAAAACGCGTTCGGCCTGGATGTACCATTAGGCTGAAAAAGTTTAAATGAAAGCAAATAATTTGGAATTAGTTTGAGAAGCTAAAATGAGCAAAAAAAAAGCTGAAATAGTAGAAAAAGCTGAAACTTACAGAAATCAGCTGAAAGGAGCATAACAAGCTGAAATGAGCAGAACGAAGTTAGAAGAAGCACAACAATGTTGTAGTTAGTTAGCAGAAATAGTCTTAAAGCAGCACAAAACAGCCGAAATCATCTGAACATTTTTTGAATTTGCAGAAGGAAGCTGAAAGAAGCTGAAGCAGAACAAAACGTGAAAGGAGCAGTAAAAGGTTGTACAGTAAACAGATCTAAAGATTTGATGGAAAATTAGCTCAATTCATTTTCTATGACAAAAAAATGTCAGAAAAGGCTAAATATTTCACAAAGCTAAAGTTGCACCAATACCCACAGTCACAGTCAAGTCGGCTCATTCATGTCCTGAAAGAGCCGAACGTTTTAATTCATGATTTGTTGAAATAGCATAAAAACTGTGGAACGAGAAAGATGCTGTACGGGGAAAAAATGTATCACATAATGCTTCATAAACATTCACACTATGACGTCAACACGAGGAGCCGAGAAGAGGAGGAGCAACATGTTGACGTCAGCCCGCAACACATCAGCAAGCAAAAACAAGAGAAACGTGGAGCGGGAGGAAGGGAGTAGGCTCGCCGGGTCAGAACCGGATATTCTTTTGTAGAAAAAAAAATACATATCTGGTGCAAAACTTTCCCAAACACATAAAATACTCTTTTAAATGTTTTGTTTAGTGGCTCTTCGTGTATTTCAACCTGGGAGTGTTCTAAACACGTTCTGTAAAACTTTTCATGTGGATCATCTCACCTTAGCAGCCCAGTTCACCACCCAGGTGGGCAGCAGACCTCCAGGGTTGTCAAAGTAGTTCATGAACACTGAAACACACCAAGTCAAACCTTACAGAGCGACAGCATGCTGGAAAACTACATTACCAAACATACTCCAAGGCCCTGTTCACACCCGACATTAGCTTCCGTCCTCAGAGACCTGATCGTATCTTGGTTTCAAACACAGCTGAAAAGGCTCCTAAAGATTAATTTTAATTCAGTTTATTTACAAATGTATGAAGCTCCAAGTCACAACAGAAGTCGTCTCAGGGCACTGAACAGAAACATTCACAAACATTATAAAAGACCATTAGTAATATCTATCTGAGGAAGCAGCAGATTGTGCTGAATCTTCACCTCGTCACAGTCTCCCATCCTGAGCGAGCACAAAGGCGACGGTGGAAAGGAAAAACTCCCTTTAACAGAAAAAAGCCTCCAGTAGAAACAGGCTCAAGCACATCTGCTTTGACCGGCTGGGTTTGAGAAGACAGGAAGTAGAAACAGACAGAATGACAGGTCCAGGTGTACTTTCTATAGTCCAGATGTACTTTCTATAGTCCAGGTGTACTTTCTATAGTCCAGGTGTACTTTCTATAGGAGGAAAGACAAAAGAACATGTTAAGATAGAAATAATTACAGATAATAACAGGAAAATTAGAGCAAGTAAAGACAGCAGAGAGAGAACATGTGGTTAGTTTGTCCTCCAGCAGTCTACCGTATTTTCCGCCTGAAAAGTTGCACCTCTCTATAAGTTGCTTTGTCCAATTATTGGCAATAAATTGGAAAAATCCATAAACAGGTCGCACCTTTATATAAGTCGCATCTATTATGCGTCACCGCTATGCGACGCGTCAGCGTTTCATTTGCCCTGCTGAAAATGGCGGCCACAGAAGCATGCACGGAAGGACTTTTAACAAGATTAACACGGTAAAAACAATTATTGGTCTGCTGAAAATTATAGCAAAGATGTGTCTTAGCTTAACCGTTCCTTAATAAATTCATGTAATGGTCAAAATCTGTTGGATTTAAATTGTTTCGCTTTGACATCTTCCAAACGGTCGTGCGCGCTGCAAAAATAAATTATAAATAAATCTAATTTTAGTTCAAACAACTCAAACAGCTAACAGTTTGTAAATGACCACCAAGTACAGTAATTACTTTCTGTAAGTTTAAAGAAAATCTGCCGTGTTGTTTATGAGCTATTTGCTAAAAAGTTCCCGGAAAAACAACAAAGCTAAACGCTGCACATTTACGAAGCTAAAACATTGGTAAAAGTTTGTAAATGACCATCTAGTGATTACTTTCTGTAAGTTTAAAGAAAATCTGTCCTGTAGTTCATGAGTTATTTAAATAAATAGTAACCGTTTTGCTAACAAACACTGAGCTAACAGTAGTTCATACCTCCAGAGCAGGAGGCTGGGCAGCGACAGAGTGTGTGTCCGACCAGAGGAGGCTGCCGTCGGACACATGAGGTGGGAACGGTCGTGTACCCTAGCGGCCGAAAGTGGTACTGCACCATTTTTTGCCAAAATGAAAAACGGTCATATCTGAGCCAAAATTTGGTCTAAAAAATATGGGGGGAAATCCATAAACAAGTCTCACCTCTCTATAAGTCGCAGGGTATGCAAATTAGGCCAAAAGGTGTGACTTATAGACCGGAAATACGGTAAGCCTATAGCAGCAGAACCAAGGGGTAGCTTAGGAAACCCAAGCCGACTAACTATAGGATTTATCAAAAAGGAAAGTCTTAAGCCATTTCTTAAAACTGGACAATGTGTCAGTCTCACAGACAGAAAATGGAAGTTGGTTCCACAAGAGAGGAGCCTGAGAACTGAAAGATCCTCCTCCCATTCCACTTTTCGAAACTCTAGGAACCACAAGTAAACCTGCAGTTTGAGAGCGAAGTGCTCTGTTAGGAAAATATGGAACAATAAGATCTGTATTATAAGATGGAGCTAGGTTGTTGATGGCTTTGTAGGTTAGAAGTAAGATTTTGAATTCAATTCTGGACTTGACGGAGCCAACGGAGAGAAACTAAAACTGGAGAGATATGATCTCTCCCACTAAGAATGGCAGCAGCATTTTGGCTCAATTGAAGAATTTTCAAATAATTATTTGGAGACCCAGTTAACAAACCATTGCAATAGTCCAGTCTAGACGTGACAAATGCATGAAACAGTTTTTCTGCCTCATTTTTGGACAAGATGTTTCTAAATTTAGTGATATTACGCAGGTAGAAGAAAGTGGTTCTAGTAACGTTTTTAATGTGGGGGATAAAAGACATAAAAATAAAGATGCCTTCACCTAGACCACCTTGAGAGGTGGTCTGGACTTCTTAGATCTACATTAGTTTGGTAGTCTGACCAATCTGAGCCTAAGCTCAGGACCACCAGCTGACTCCACACGAGCAGCAGACACGTTTTGACCCGAAGTCTCAGGTAAAAAATAAAAAGTCCATCCCAGCTGCTGGTGTAGAGGAGACAAACGGCCGTGAAAAGTGATGTTATGGTTAGTCAAGGCCACGGTGACCCGGAGAGAGCAGAATGTCTACCAGTGTTATAAAACATGTTTGCTAGAGAAGATAATGTCTGTGTTTAATGTCTGATTACGGTTGAGAGACAACGAAGACAAAACGTCTCGCTGTTCCTCCTCTCAGAGACAAATCCAGCAGACTCAAGACTGTCCAAACCAACTCGTTTCAGTTCCACTAAAACCACGGCTCTCTCTAAAAGATGCTTCAGCTACTAGCTCAAGTTAGACTCCTTTTAGCTACTGTTCTGCTACTTTTTTAGCTACTGTTCTGCTACTTTTTTAGCTACTGTTCTGCTACTTTTACTCTTTATCTACCATTCTGCTCTTTTTACCGTTAACATTTACCTACTGTTCAGCTACTTTTTTAGCTACGATTCTGCTACTTTTACTTTTTAGCTATTGTTCTGCTATTTTTACTTTTAGCTACTGTTCTGCTACTTTTACTCTTTATCTACCATTCTGCTCTTTTTACCGTTAACATTTACCTACTGTTCAGCTAACTTTTTAGCTACGGTTCTGCTACTTTTACTTTTTAGCTATTGTTCTGCTATTTTTACTTTTAGCTACTGTTCTGCTACTTTAACTCTTTTTCTACCATTCTGCTCTTTTTACCGTTAATGTTTACCTACTGTTCAGCTACCTTTTTAGCTACTGTTCTGCTACTTTTACTTTTTAGCTATTGTTCTGCTATTTTTACTTTTAGCTACTGTTCTGCTACTTTAACTCTTTTTCTACCATTCTGCTTGTTTTACCGTTAATGTTTACCTACTGTTCAGCTACCTTTTTAGCTACTGTTCTGCTACTTTTACTTTTAGCTATTATCTTTGAGCAACTGCTCTGCTGCTTTTACCTTTTGCCTACTGTTTTGCTCTTTTTACCTTTTAACTACTCAGCTACCTTTTAGTTCCTGCTCTGCTGCTTTGACCTTTTAGCTATTTTTGCTATTTTTACACTTTAGCTACTGCTCTGCTCTTTTTACTGTTTAATTACCGGTTCAGCTATTTTAGCTACTGTTCTGCTACATTTACCTGTTCTGCTACTTTTGCCTTTTAGCTACGTTTTTGCTATTTTTACTCTTTAGCTACTGTTCGGCTGCTTGTAGCCTACCTTTAAGATAGCGTTTAACAAACCTTTCAAAACTTTTAGCTCTCAGCAAGCCTTTTGATACTTGTTGCTATTCTTTAGTCTTCTACAAGTTTTAGCTGTAAGCGCTAACTGTGCTGCTTCTAGCGCTTCTAGTTGGATCATTTTAAATTCTAACTATCTTTTTGCTGTGTTCTGCTTTAGTTATCTCTTTGCTACTATTAATGTTCAGCTGAACTTTTGCTGCTTGTGGCTTGAGTTTTGATACCATTAGTTTCTAGTTAGAACAAAAATTTCAGCACTCATCATTCACTCTGAGCTCCTGGTTTGAATTTGAAGAGAAATAGCCAAAATAAAATTTAAAATGTATCTAAACCCATCTCAAACAAAATGTGTGCTTCATTGTTTGTTTGTTTTATGAATAAGTGAATCATCCGATCTGTTCTGGTCAGTCTGTCCTCAGTCTGAAGTTTGTTCTGTTAATTTCAGAGCTAACTGGACCCACGGGGTCATTGTAGAATAAAATACAGTACTCAGCGTGAACCACAGTTGTTTCTTCACATCCACCTGATTCAACACCGAGCTGATTTAAGGCTCACGGTGAAGACGTGTGCATGGTGAGGTTTTATGGGTTAAAAATATTACAATTTACAATATTATACAATATTATACAATATTACAAACTTGGTTTAGTTTAAATAAGTTATCATTAAATTTAGATAAGACTAACTATATGTTATTTAGCAAAAAGAAAATATATACATTTTCTATGAAAATTGATGGTGTTGAACTAAGTAGAGTGGATGAGGTGAAGTTTTTGGGTGTAATTGTTGATGAGAGATTGTCGTGGAAACAGCATGTAAATTTTGTTAAAACTAGGCTATCCAAATCTATTGCTGTATTGTATAAACTAAAGGACTTGTTAAATGATAGTGTTCTTTATTTGCTATATTTTTGTTCCACATTTAATTTATTGTGTGGAGGTTTGGGGTAAAGCCTGTACAACTATAACAAATTCTATTTTTATTTTACTGAAAAGAGCGGTGATAATTATTGCTAGAAAGCCTTATCGTCATCCATCAAATGTATTATTTAAACAACTCAAATTATTGAAATTTTATGAATTGGTAGATAATATTTTGTTAGTAATGCATAAGGCTCATAAGAATGTGCTACCCACAAATGTTCAAATGTTTTTCATAAAGAGAGAAAGCCGTTACAGTTTAAAAGGAACTGAAATGTTTGTTAAACCTAGATATAGGACTAGTTTGAAGGGACGTTTTATTTCGAATAAGGGAGTGGAATTGTGGAATGTTTTGGAAAAAGATGTTAAAGATGTAAACTATGTGATGAAATTCAAAAAAATTATCAAGTCTAAACTGCTAGCAAAATACTAAAGCTTTAAGTAATGCATCCTAATGTATTTGTTCATTATTGAGTGTGAAATGTTAATAAATTGATCTGTTGTTTTTGGAAGTTAATTGTTTAAATTGATTGTTTGTAAATTGTTTGTTTTGTTTTTTTGGAGAAAAAAAAGGGGCAGACAAAATAAGAAATTTTTCTTCTTTCTGCCACCTTTCATTTTATGTATTTTGATTTTTTTCACATATTTATGAAATGTTTTTTTTTTTCCCATTTCATAAATATGTGAAAAAATAGGCGGAAAAAAATAGGCGAAAAAATATCCGATAGGCGGATAGGTGCAGCGTCTGCAGTGAAGCGGGCGCTGTACCGGTCTGTCGTGGTGAAGAGAGAGCTGAGTGAAAAGGCAAAGCTCTCAATTTACCGATCGATCTACGTTCCCACCCTCATCTATGGTCATGAGCTCTGGGTTATGACCGAAAGAACAAGATCTCGGATACAAGCGGCTGAAATGAGTTTTCTCCGCAGGGTGTCTGGACTCTCCCTTAGAGATAGGGTGAGAAGCTCAGTCATCCGGGAGGGACTCGGAGTAGAGCCGCTGCTTCTCCACATCGAGAGGAGCCAGTTGAGGTGGCTCGGGCATCTGGTTAGGATGCCTCCTGGACGCCTCCCTGGTGAGGTGTTCCGGGCATGTCCCACCGGGAGGAGACCCAGAGGAAGACCCAGGATACGCTGGAGGGACTATGTTTCTCGGCTGGCCTGGGAACGCCTTGGGATTCCCCCAGAGGAGCTGCTCCAAGTGGCTGGGGAGAGGGAAGTCTGGGCCTCCCTACTTAGGCTGCTACCCCCGCGACCCGACCCCGGATAAGCGGAAGAAGATGGATGGATGGATGGATGGATGGTTTTTTTTCCCCATTATTATTATTTTATTTTTTTTATATGTAAAATGAATAAAACATTAATAATATATGTTTTTTAAATCCTCGGACACAGAGTTCTGTGAAATCCTCAATCAATCCTTTTCTTGTCCCGGGTGGTTTCTGTTAGCCTACAGCTAAATATGTTCATTAGGAGTTGTGTGGCTCTGAGTTGTGTAAATGTGGTTTAAAGTGACTGAATCAGTTTGGATGATCTTTAATGTCGGGTGTGAACAGGCTCCTTCAGGACCAAAGTGTTCAATGATTCTCTGATCATCACCTTTAGTTCCCTCGGCGCCGTCGCTCTCCAGGGCGACGCTCTGCTTGTAGTCCCTGACCCGCAGCACGCCCTTCTTCTCCTCACACGGCACCTCCGGGCAGCTCCTGGCCAGGATCACCCAGATCTTCCTCCCATCCACGTCCAGGTCCCTCCTCTCCCTCACGTACACGTACTGGGGTGGGAACTTGTTAGGGAACATGGACCTGTGAGAGGACTCCACCGGAGACGGAGTCCAGAGACAAGCGGGACACGCGAGGAGTGAAGGATACGTCTCTGTTGGACATGGGGAACGGGTATTTCACTTCCCAGTAGATCACGGTTTGTCCATCAAAGTCCATCTCTTTGAGCTCTGAATAGACAAAGAGAAGGTAACGAGTGACATGTAGAGACATTAATCAATTAATTTATGACATTTTTGACGCATTGGATGCTAAGGATTATTG
>JBBPBX010003541.1:0-21250 GCA_038048925.1 Garcialebias charrua
GTTGTTGTAGAGGCAAAAAGTGGCATATGCAGTAAGGCACATTGGGCATCCCTAAATAAGACCGTTCAGAGCACACTGTATATGTACCAGCAGTGGTGTAGATATTAGAGTAGTGTAAATAAATGTAAACAGTAGTAATTACATGTAAGCAGTAGTAATAAAAGTAAACAGTATTAATAAATGTAAACAGAGAATGTAAACAGTATTATGATTATAGGCAGTGATGTAATACAGACATTAGTGCAAGTATGAGAAGTAGTGCAAACTGTATGAGCACATGACCGAGAGTTTAGTGAAAAACTTTGTGTTGAGTGATAATGTGTGAGAAAGTTTTAGTGTTAAGGCAGTTCAAATGGGAGGGGGGGCAGAGCAGGCAGAGTGTTTAGCATTCTGACTGCCTGATGAACAGAGCTGTCTCTCAGTCTGCTGGTTCGAGCCTGGAGACTCCTCAGTCTCCTCCCTGATGGCAGTAGTCTGAAGCAGCTGTGTAGTGGGTGTGTGGGATCACCTGCCATGCGGTGGGCTTTCCGAGTGAGGCGTTTGCTGTGTAAGTCCTGCAGTGAGGGCAAGTGTGTCTTTCTGAAATCACTCTCAAAAAGTATGGAACGGGATTTTATGAATGGTGTGATATGTTGTAGTTTTATTTATATATTCATTTTATAGAAATAAAAACACAACAACCACATGTGTTTTATAAAAATAAAATGTAAAATGAAAGGAAGCAGAAAGAGGAAAAAAGTCTTATTGTATCTGCGCCTTTTCAAAACAATCGATTCAAACAAGAATTATCTGCAAACTTTATATGTAAAAAAAAAAATGCTTGCCCATTTCTCAATATCTTCCGCCATCCCTGGCCAGTAATATCTTTGACAAATGGCATCCCTTGTCTTGAGTTGGCCAAGATGAGCACCAACCTCACTGCAGTGCAAACTCCGAAAGACGTTGTCTGCTTCGGCTGCACTTGAAATCACTTTGCACTGGGTTTCCTTATATGTACCCTTTCCTCTAATGTAATACAGGTCATCATCTGTGGAACAGTATGAAGTGGTGATTTTTATATGAATGTTAAATTTAAGCAGTACACACAAAAAAAAAATATATATTTTTTTACATAGCGATGCTCTTTAGTCACGGGTCATATACTGTACTTACCTACAATGGCAAAGTTTCTAGCTCTCCTTTTTATGGTGAATCGAGCATATTTGTCAGAATTTGGTGGAAATTTCTTCTCAAGAAGATAGCTTTTCAGCTCATTAAACTTCTGTGGCTCCATTCTGAATGCTTTTCCGTTTGCAGATGCTGGATGAAAAACCGATTAGCAACCTGTCGCACTCCACGTGCAAGTGAGCTAATTGGTTATAATGTTGGCAAGCCCTTGTAACATAAAATCGGATTCACGACACTTACAATCAAGATATCTTGATTTTAGTTCGGACTAGTGATAATTATATTTAAGATATCTTAAATTACATCATAATTTCATATATCTTAAATGTATTTTTCGATGTCACAAAGTATTTATTGTATTTATTGTTTTTCTATAAGTTTCAGAGTGGTCACAATATATGACAAGTGCTACCATATTTTGTGACCGTTTATATTTTAATAATACTCATGATATAAGTGGCCAGATGTAAATTTTTATTCCTTAGAGGAAGTAAAGAGTCAGCAGAAACAGTTTGGTTCAAGTATTTATTGTTTTTCTATAAGTTTCAGAGTGGTCACAATATGTGCTACCATATATTGTGACCGTCTATATTTTTAATAATACCCATGATATAAGTGGCCAGATGTAAATTTTTATTCCTTAGAGGAAGTAAAGAGTCAGCAGAAACAGTTTGGTTCAAGTATTTATTGTTTTTCTATAAGTTTCAGAGTGGTCACAATATATGACAAGTGCTACCATATTTTGTGACCGTCTATATTTTAATAATACTCATGATATAAGTGGCCAGATGTAAATTTTTATTCCTTAGAGGAAGTAAAGAGTCAGCAGAAACAGTTTGGTTCAAGTATTTATTGTTTTTCTATAAGTTTCAGAGTGGTCACAATATGTGCTACCATATATTGTGACCGTCTATATTTTAATAATACTCATGATATAAGTGGCCAGATGTAAATTTTTATTCCTTAGAGGAAGTAAAGAGTCAGCAGAAACAGTTTGGTTCAAGTATTTATTGTTTTTCTATAAGTTTCAGAGTGGTCACAATATGTGCTACCATATATTGTGACCGTCTATATTTTTAATAATACCCATGATATAAGTGACCAGATGTAAATTTTTATTCCTTAGAGGAAGTAAAGAGTCAGCAGAAACAGTTTGGTTCAAGTATTTATTGTTTTTCTATAAGTTTCAGAGTGGTCACAATATATGACAAGTGCTACCATATTTTGTGACCGTCTATATTTTAATAATACTCATGATATAAGTGGCCAGATGTAAATTTTTATTCCTTAGAGGAAGTAAAGAGTCAGCAGAAACAGTTTGGTTCAAGTATTTATTGTTTTTCTATAAGTTTCAGAGTGGTCACAATATGTGCTACCATATATTGTGACCGTCTATATTTTAATAATACCCATGATATAAGTGACCAGATGTAAATTTTTATTCCTTAGAGGAAGTAAAGAGTCAGCAGAAACAGTTTGGTTCAAGTATTTATTGTTTTTCTATAAGTTTCAGAGTGGTCACAATATGTGCTACCATATATTGTGACCGTCTATATTTTAATAATACCCATGATATAAGTGGCCAGATGTAAATTTTTATTCCTTAGAGGAAGTAAAGAGTCAGCAGAAACAGTTTGGTTCAAGTATTTATTGTTTTTCTATAAGTTTCAGAGTGGTCACAATATGTGCTACCATATATTGTGACCGTCTATATTTTAATAATACCCATGATATAAGTGACCAGATGTAAATTTTTATTCCTTAGAGGAAGTAAAGAGTCAGCAGAAACAGTTTGGTTCAAGTATTTATTGTTTTTCTATAAGTTTCAGAGTGGTCACAATATATGACAAGTGCTACCATATTTTGTGACCGTCTATATTTTAATAATACTCATGATATAAGTGGCCAGATGTAAATTTTTATTCCTTAGAGGAAGTAAAGAGTCAGCAGAAACAGTTTGGTTCAAGTATTTATTGTTTTTCTATAAGTTTCAGAGTGGTCACAATATGTGCTACCATATATTGTGACCGTCTATATTTTTAATAATACCCATGATATAAGTGGCCAGATGTAAATTTTTATTCCTTAGAGGAAGTAAAGAGTCAGCAGAAACAGTTTGGTTCAAGTATTTATTGTTTTTCTATAAGTTTCAGAGTGGTCACAATATATGACAAGTGCTACCATATTTTGTGACCGTCTATATTTTAATAATACTCATGATATAAGTGGCCAGATGTAAATTTTTATTCCTTAGAGGAAGTAAAGAGTCAGCAGAAACAGTTTGGTTCAAGTATTTATTGTTTTTCTATAAGTTTCAGAGTGGTCACAATATATGACAAGTGCTACCATATTTTGTGACCGTCTATATTTTAATAATACTCATGATATAAGTGGCCAGATGTAAATTTTTATTCCTTAGAGGAAGTAAAGAGTCAGCAGAAACAGTTTGGTTCAAGTATTTATTGTTTTTCTATAAGTTTCAGAGTGGTCACAATATGTGCTACCATATATTGTGACCGTCTATATTTTTAATAATACCCATGATATAAGTGGCCAGATGTAAATTTTTATTCCTTAGAGGAAGTAAAGAGTCAGCAGAAACAGTTTGGTTCAAGTATTTATTGTTTTTCTATAAGTTTCAGAGTGGTCACAATATATGACAAGTGCTACCATATTTTGTGACCGTCTATATTTTAATAATACCCATGATATAAGTGGCCAGATGTAAATTTTTATTCCTTAGAGGAAGTAAAGAGTCAGCAGAAACAGTTTGGTTCAAGTATTTATTGTTTTTCTATAAGTTTCAGAGTGGTCACAATATATGACAAGTGCTACCATATTTTGTGACCGTTTATATTTTAATAATACTCATGATATAAGTGGCCAGATGTAAATTTTTATTCCTTAGAGGAAGTAAAGAGTCAGCAGAAACAGTTTGGTTCAAGTATTTATTGTTTTTCTATAAGTTTCAGAGTGGTCACAATATATGACAAGTGCTATTTTGTGACCGTTTATATTTTAATAATACTCATGATATAAGTGACCAGATGTAAATGTTTTATTTACTTAGAGGAAGTAAAGAGTCAGCAGAAACTGTTTGGTTCATATTTCCACAATGATCATGCTATTCCTGGTCAGATCTTGCTTTTTATTTGTTGGTGGAAGGAGAGAATCAGCAGAAAAAGTTTGATTCATCAAAGACCTCGGTTTGCTCGACTTTTTCCTTCCTTGTCTCTCTCTCTTCCTCCCTCCCTCCATCTCTCTCTCTCTCTCTCTTCTAAAGCTTACGTTAAAGCCTACATTTTTAGCGTAGCATTTTCTTCTTGGAGGCCAACTGTGGCAAAGTACGGTGCAAAAACGCAACACCGCCCCCTATGGTCACAATATATGATAAGTCACAGGATATGGTGTAACACCGGCTCTGACTGTCGCTTGCGCCAACTGCACCTGAACGCAGGGCTGGACTGGGACAAAAAATCGGCCCGGGCATTTTGAGCAGAGTAGTGAAGGAAAATACACACGTTTAGAAGTTCTATATGTTAATCTCATTTGAATCGAATACACTACTGTATATGATTAATACACAAGTGCTTTATAATCAAGGTATTCACAACTGTTTTACATATGTTTATGCAATTAGACAACATTATAAGACATACTTTTAGATCTAACAAACAGGATGTTCAGAGGCAGATAACATGCTAAGCGGGCAGTTGCCCTTTGTGCTTCTCTTGGCCTTCTGAGGAGATCAGAACACACAGGCACACAAACAGATGAATCAAACTACTAAATAAGTAGTACTTATAAACCACACACATACTAGGATCTGGACATTAATTTACATTAATATCGCACACAGGACACATCTAATGGTACATTTCTAAAACTCTCTTACTGAGCAGATAAGCAGAACAAAGAACACAGTTTCGAGAGACTTCTCACCACAGCTATAAATCTACAAGGTCATAGAACTGACAAGCACGAGAGGCTCCAGGACGCCTTATCAGTGCTCTGAGCCAATCAGAGACCAGAGAAGCTCAAACTGCAGCTTCATACTCCAAAACATCTCAGATATCTTCAGCACTTTTTGAAGAACCTCGCCGAGGACAGGTCTGTCAAAATGCTCACAATTCTCTGTGCACAAAGAATTGCTTATTCATGCTGTAACTCTGTTAACCTGTAAACCTGTGTTTCTGTCAATAAATCTTCATCATTTTTCTAAGAGAGACTGGTCATTCGAACACCTATTGAGAAATCCCTTCAGTGGCCCACAGTGATGGCATAGTTACATTGAAAAAGTAACTTAGTTAAGTTACTGATTAGTCCTTGGGAAAAGTAACTTAGTTAAGTTACTGATTACTTGATTTGGAAAGTAACTAAGTTAGATTACTAAGTTAATTTATTAGTTACTTTCAGCAGCTGCTAACAAGAACCCTCTGTCACAATACATAAAAAATTTAAATGTTTTAATAAAATAATTACCAATTAAAAATATTCAAAAAACATAATGGTCTTTCTTGACTTTATTAAACATAAATACTTTTGATAAAAAATAAGGTATTTCTTGATTTCAATATCATAAATGAAGGTTGAATGAATAAAGAAATACTTGCTTTATATAAAAAAATAGTGTCTTTACTTCACTAAACAAATAATATGTTTACAAAAAAGACTTATAAAATGATTATTTTGAAAATGTTTCAAGTGAACAATACGTTTGTATAGGCCAACTCTTTCAGGGATGAAGATGTTCACATCCTTGATAGAGAGGAACGATGGTTTGAGAGAGGAGTAAAGGAGGTCATCTTTGTGAAAAGAAACCGTCCATCATTAAACAGAGGTGGAGGCCTCTGGGTTCAACTGTCCCCCTCTTACAATGCTGTTGTTGCTAGTATCACTCAGCCCTCTGTGAATAGCAAACAACCATCAGGGTGCTAATGATCCATTGTTAGGCTGATGGTCCTCCTTGCTCATGTGAGCAGCTGGTTTCAGCTGTCATCAACAAACTGGTTGATCCACTGTGAGTCAAGTCAAGTCTATTTTATTTATATAGCACAGTTAAAACAGATAAACTGTTATCAAGGTGCTTCACACACACAACACAAAAGAGGTTTAAAAATGTACAGAACAGTATCACACACCAATGGTAAAAATTATGATATTAACAGCGGTAAAAGTATAATAAAAATGTATAAGAGCAATATTAAAATGAAAACACAGTAAAAAAAAATATATACACTACGTCAGCTCACACAGTTTGAAATAATAGAGAAAAGATGATTTTTTTAGCAGGGATTTGAACATGTGAAGGGAGGAGGCCTGTCTAATGTTGGGGGGCAGGTTGTTCCAGAGTTTCCACAGTGAGAGGGTGATATTTATAAGACTGAGCTGAATACAGCACCTCAGACTGAGGAAGTCTTTCTGATGAAAGATGAAACGTTTCTACAATTGTTTTGTTTTGTTTTTTGAATGTCCAGAGGCCCAGACAAGTTAAAAAAAGTTAATAAGATTATAATTTTAAATTAAAAAGGTAATAGTACAGTAATCGTAAAAGAACAATACCTCTTTTTGAGCAGTTGAGGTGGTTGAATCTCTCATCATCTCTCATCATCAGGGCTCCAGGACATGCTGACACTATCAGTCTGAGTTTTTTCATAAAGTGCTGAAGTGTTGACGTGATGGAAGACGTCTTAGCAGCGTTCAGTAAAGCCTGCACATCAACAACATTTCAGACATGATTCAGAGATAATTAAAAACCCCTACAATTTGTGTTATTGATCTGGAATGATTTGAATTACCTGATAAAAGTTGCAGCTGCTGATCGGTGTTTACAAGCTGTTTTCTTCGTTCACGTTCGGATGATGTGGTTAGTCCGTTCAAGTGACGTGTGTTGCTGCTGCAGGTCTTGTGAAACCGCGTCCATGCACAGCTTTTGAATTTGCGCTGGTCTTTTAACAACAGGAGACCGCAACAACATGCTAATAATGCTAACGCGTGCTGCCTGCAAGATGCCGCGCTGAAACTGTCGCATAGAGCAGACGTCACGTCACTCCTTGAGTCCTGTCTATCACTCGTCAAACTCTCAGCTGCAGGTAGGAGGAGGGGCTGGTCGGAAGAGTGCTGAGAGATTTCATTGGATTAGCTCGATGTCGTTCAAGAAAATCAACCAATCGGCCGTCGCGATTGACAAAAAAATAGCTATAATTTATTTTTTTGGTTCATGAGTGACAGGACCGCCCGGGCGGCCCATAAATCACATAAATCACCGACGGCCCACCGGGAATTTGCCCGGTATGCCCGAATGGCCAGTCCAGCACTGTCTTCATGACATCTGGAGAGTTACTAACCCAAATAGTAAAGAATTTACTTGGACAAACAAGGCTGGTTCTTTACGATCCAGAATAGACTTTTGGTTAATATCGGAATCCCTTACTCAATTAATTTGCAAAACAGAAATTATGCCTACTCCATTAACAGACCATAAAGCAATTGTATTAACTTTAAACTTATCTCCTGATAAGCCAACTCAAAGATACCCAGCATACTGGAAACTAAATAGTTCTTTATTACAAAACGAATCTTTAATTGAAATAATAAGAAGAAAAATCTCAGAACGTTTTGAGACTGCAGAAGAAACAGGGGAATATCAAAAACAATGGGAGCTTTTAAAATATGAGCTGAGAAGATTATTTATAGAAACAAGTTCTAAACTAAAAAAGGAAAAAAAATCAGATGAAAGTAATTTGATAGCCAAATTAATCTCGCTATCTTCCATATTGCCTGAAAATCTATCTGAACAACAGCAAGCAGATCTCCTAACTGCACAACTAAAACTTGATCAATTATATATCAATAAAGCTAAAGGTGCATTTGTACGTTCAAGAGCGAAATGGTTAGAGGAGGGTGAGCAAAATTCTAGCTATTTTTTTAAGTTAGAAAAACAAAGGCAAAATAAAAATAGTATAAATAGACTCTCTTCAAATGGTGATATCATAGAAGATCCAAAAGAACTATCTAAAATGTGTGAGAACTTCTATAAAAAACTATATACCTCAACCATTTCACCTGCTCATATGAATGATTTCTTTAACAATCTAGGTAATATTAAGACAATTGGAGATTTCAAAAAATCAATTTGTGACTCTCCCATTACGCTTACAGAAATCTCAGAGGCTATTAAAAAACTTAAATTAAATAAATCTCCAGGTACTGATGGGCTAACTTCTGAATTTTACAAACTATTCACGGAAGAACTTGCTCCCTTTTTGCTGAATGTTTTTAGAGAAAGTATAGATAAAGAACAATTACCGTCCACTCTATGCCAAGGCTTAATTACACTCATCCCAAAACCACAAAAAGATGTATTAGTTTTAGACAACTGGCGCCCCATTACATTATTAAATAATGATTATAAAATTTTAGCATTATGCTTAGCAAATAAATTGAAAAAAGTACTTCATGATGTTATTGGGGAAACTCAAAATGGTTTTATGGCGGGAAGACACATAATTGATAATATAAGGCTTATCTTAGATTTATTAGACTACGCAGATTTAATATCAGAAAACAGTTTTATTCTCTTTCTTGACTTCCATAAAGCGTTTGACTCACTGGAACATGATTTTTTATTTAAAACTTTGGATCTGTTTGGTTTTGGTGAGCACTTTAAGAAATCAGTACGCACCCTTTATGCTGGAGGCAATAGCTCAATTAAACTAGCTCATGGAACCTCTGGCAGATTTAATGTTGAGCGTGGAATTAGACAAGGTTGTCCAATTTCTCCATTTTTGTTTCTTCTTCCTATGGAGATTTTAGCACATTTCATTAAAAACAGCTGCATAAAAGGTATTCAGATTGCTGGTAGAGAAATATGTCTGAGCCAACTGGCAGATGACACAACTCTATTTCTAAAAGATTGCTCTCAAGTAAAGTGTGCTGTTGAGCTGCTTGGTGAATTTTCTGCAGCCTCAGGTCTCAACCTTAACTTATCTAAATGTGAGTTACTCCCTATTAAAACATGTCATGACACAGAGATCTCAGGAATCCCAGTAAAACACAAAGTTAAATATCTTGGTATCTATATTATAAAAGAGGAGGACCAAAGATTAAGTGATAACTTTAATCCCCTTGTTACTGTAATTCAAAAAAAATTCAATTTATGGGTACAGAGAGATTTATCCATCTCCGGTCGTGTATTACTTTCTAAGGCTGAAGGTCTCTCCAGTTTGGTTTATGCGACTTCTGCCTTGGAGGTTCCCAAGGACATCATTTCAAAAGTGGATAAAACATTGTTTGATTTTATTTGGAAAAAAAAGGTTCATCTAATCCGAAAAAATGTTATGATAAATAAGCTGTGCTCTGGTGGGTTTAATGTATTAGACTTACAGACTCTAAACTCCTCCTTTAAAATTAAATGGATCAAAAGATATCTCTTAAATCCAAACTCTTTGTGGAACTTCATTTCAACACATGTATTTGAAGCATTGGGTGGTCTATCTTTTATTTTAAGGTGTAATTACAACATTGACAAAATTCCGATCAAACTCTCCAACTTCCACAAACAGCTGTTTTTGTGCTGGACTCTGGTTCACAAACACAATTTCTCTCCACACAAATACTATATCTGGAATAACAAAGACATTTGTTTTAAACATAAATCTATTTTCTTTAAAAATTGGTTTGACAGAGGAATAGTTCATGTACATCAGTTATTCAACAAAGACGGCAACACTTACTCTTACAGTGAATTTTTAACTACGTATAACTTTCCAGTACTACCAAAAGAATTTGCAATTGTCTTTGATGCAATTCCATCTGGTGTAAAAATGTTGATGTCAAATCCTGTACAAAACAGCACAAACTATTTAACTGAAGAATTATTCATTGGTAACTCTGACCCTTTTTTAAGTGAAAAAACAAATAACAAATGTATTAGAGAATTAATAATTAGAGAATGTATTAGTAAACCTGCTTCTATATTCTTCTGGGATAATTTATTTAATGATATCTGTTGGAAAGATGTTTGGTTGTTACCTAGAAAATACTTTATAACTAATAAGATTCGAGAAGTGTCCCTAAAGATTCTGCATAAATGTTATCCTGTAAACTATATAATCTCCAAGTACCGTCCAAACGTAGACCCAATGTGTTCACTCTGCCACAGCTCTGAGGAGACCATCATCCATCTCTTCTGGGACTGTTCTCATACTCAGCTGTTCTGGAAAGACATTTTCATGTATGTAAATAGAAAGTTAGAAATTGACCTACCATTTGACGCTAAAATTATACTGTTTGGTTTCTTTTGTCCAAATATTTCAAGTGAGAAAGTTTTTGTTGTAAATTTAATACTACTCTTAGCCAAATTTTACATCCACAGTTGTAAATTCTCCTTGCTAAAACCTAGATTTATAGTGTTTTCTAATTATATTTCCTCTTACTTAGCTACTTTAAAGTACTGTACTAATGCCAAAGCTTTAAAAACTAAAACAATCTGTAACGAATTTCTGTTGTAAGCTGCCCAAGACACATTTTTGTTTTTGTTTATGTGCCTTTATTCTCTTTTGTGCTATGCATGCCTTAAGTCTCGAGCCATGTTTGACATTGTAAGTTTTTTTTGTACTTGTTTCTTTTATAAATAAAAAAAATAAAAATAAAAACACCAGGAGGTGTTGTCACTGCACAAACAAAAGTAACCTGGATTACATGGAAAACAGCAGTTTCCACAAAGATTAAGGAAGTTTGGATTGGGTGATGCATTTATTTCTTAGATACGTCTGTTCTATATTTCTCCTCATGCCAGTGTCTCTTCTAATGGTATTCAATCTAGTTTTTTTAGACTTTTTCATGGCGCGAGACAAGGATGTCCATTATCCCCCCTATTGTTTGCTCTGGCCATTGAGCCGCTTTCAATTTTTTTAAGGACCTCTAACATTTTTACTGGGCTTTCCCGATTAGGTTCTGAATTCAAACTATCTCTTTATGCTGATGATTTACTGTTATATGTTTCAAATCCTACTCTTTCAATTTCATCAATTTTATCTGCTTTTCAGAGATTTGGATCATTTTCTGGTTATAAAGTAAATATTGCTAAAAGTGAATGTTATCCAATTAACGCAGCTGCATTAAAGCTTTTGAACTGTGACATACCATTTAAATTGAGC
This sequence comes from Garcialebias charrua, assembly GCA_038048925.1. NCBI lineage: Eukaryota > Metazoa > Chordata > Actinopteri > Cyprinodontiformes > Rivulidae > Garcialebias > Garcialebias charrua. The sequence goes on from JBBPBX010003541.1 coordinate 11,328, forward strand.
AGCTCTGGTTTTAAGTATCTGGGTGTTAATGTAACAAGATCATTAAGTTCTCTTTTTGATGCTAATTTTTTGCCTTTAATTTCTAAAATTAAATTGGACCTCCAAAGATGGAATAGTTTGCCTCTCTCACTTATAGGTAGAATCAATGTAATTAAAATGAATGTCTTACCCAGATTCTTATTTTTCTTCAATTCTCTCCCACTATTTCTGCCAAAACATTTCTTTAAAACACTAGATCAAGTTATTTCTGGCTTTATATGGTGTGGAAAATCACCCAGAATCAGCAAAACCACACTGCATAGATGCAAATTCAATGGTGGATTGTCACTTCCTAATTTTCAGCTTTATTATTGGGCGGCCCATATTCACAAGATTTCATATTGGTTTGGATCTTTTGATTTCCCATGGTGCAAGTTGGAGTCATTATCCTGCTCCCAGTCCTCATTAAGTGCTCTTCTTACTTCTCCTACTACATCTAACTTCTCTCGTTTCACAAACAATCCAGTAGTTCGCTCTGTTTTAAAAATTTGGTGTCAGTTTAGGAGGCACTTCAAATTTAATTCAGCATCTACACTTACTCCTTTATTGAAAAATCATTTATTTGAACCAGCACTCACAGATTCAGCATTTTTATTATGGGGTAATAAAGTCAGAGTCAGAGTCTTTATTGTCATTTGCACCGCATGTGGTACATGTGATGAAAACGAGATTATGTACACGGGGTCCCAGTTACATCCAACAACAAATGCAAGAGAAAAACAGTAATAACATCTAGAATTAACTAAGAAAAACATCAACTAGTAATACACTAAGCCCTAATATAGTGGAAAAACATCATTATAAACAGCAGCACGAACATGAGTCTGTATGAGCAGATGGTCACAGATGAACACAGCAACAAGAAAACAGATCAGCATCAGCATGATGTGATATTTTGCAGTGTTTATTTTTTATTTTATTTATTCATGAGTCTAACAGCCTCAGGGTAGAAGCTGTTCCTCAGTCTAGTGGTTCTACATTTGATGCTCCTCAACCTCCGTCCTGAGGGGAGTGGGGCAAAGAGTGAGTGTGCTGGGTGAGTGAGGTCTTTCATGATGCAGGTGGCTCTTTTCCTGCATCTGGAGGTGTAAATGTCTGTGATGGTGGGGAGACTGACTCCAACAGACTTCTGTGCAGCCTTCACCACTCTCTGTAGAGCTTTCCTCTCTTCAACTGTGCAGCCTCCATGCCACACATTGATGCTGGAGCACAGGATGCTCTCCACTGCACACCTGTAGAAGGAGGTGAGAACTGGGCTGCTCAGACCAGCTCGTCTCAGCCGTCTGAGGAAGTAGAGTCTCTGATGACCTTTCTTGATCAGGCTGGTGGTGTTGTTGCTCCAGCTGAGGTTATCATTCATGTGTACACCCAAGTATTTGTAGCCGGAGACCACTTCCACTGCAGACCCACCTATTTTCACATAAAGGGCTGATATGTTTTAATGACCTCTATAAAGAAGGTATCTTTTCCACTTTTACGGACCTCTCAGTTGAATTTCATCTCCCTCCTTCTCATCTATTTCGTTATTTTCAATTTAGACATTGTGCTAAGACTCTGTTTTCTGATTTCCCTTCCAAGCCGCAGAATTTGCAATGGGAGATGTTTCTGTGGGATCCTCTTCAAAAGTCATATATCTCTGAAGTTTATAATGAAATTCTTTCTTTAGATTCTTCACCCATTACCAAGATCAAGGAGGCTTGGGAGCTCGAACTGGGTCCAAATTTGGGAGAGGATTGGTGGAATAATAGCCTGGTTTAAACCAGACCCATGTCCTTCACTTCGCTTTGGACTAGGGTCTGGCATCTCTCCCATAGACAACGATTTCTCCGTTAGATTTTTGAATGGACCAATCAGAGAACAGAAGGCGGAGTTTTGTTAGTTTAGCCTGGCGAGGTCCAGGCTATTCAGATAAAAAGCTCAGAAACCACTCGGTGGATATTTTTTCTGCTACCAGTGTGTAATTATATGTCTCTAATTTACTGACTGTTGGCCTAGATGAAACAGCAGCAGTGAAGGGAAATGAGAATTGAGCGGAGCTGCGTAGGAATGGCGAGGGCCAGGCTAGTGGAATAATGCTCTTAAGAACATTCATTCAAGTTCAATATGTGCTCGACTTTCGCTTATACAGTTTAAAGTTCTTTTTAGGGTTCATTTCTCTAAAACTCGCCTGTCGCAATTCTTCCCTTCCGTTTCTGACAAATGTGATAAATGTCATGCACCTTCTTGTAATTTAACTCACATGTTTTATTCCTGTGCATCACTTCATAGTTTTTGGCAGAATTACTTTGATACAATGTCAAAGATTCTCTCTATGGTCATTGAACCCTCACCCCATGTTGCGATATTTGGGCTTCCAGTTAACTATAAACAGTTCACTTCGGATCAATTGAATATTTTATCATTTACTTCCTTATTGGCAAGACGCCGTCTTCTTTTTCATTGGAAATCAACTAAACCACCCTCTACTGGGCAGTGGCTAAAAGATACCATGTCTTTTCTAAAACTGGAGATGATTAGATATTCAATGAAAGGCAATTCCGCAAAATTTTATAAAATATGGAGTCCTTTCATGACATTTTTTCACGCTCTTCATTCTCTTCATCTGGATTGATTGAAATACCCCCATCTGGATTGATTGTAATACCCCACATTTTATTTTATTATTTTTTTTCTTTTTCTTTTTCTTTTCTTTTTCTTTCTCCACTTCTATTTTTTTTAATTTATTTAATTAATTATTTAGTTATTTTTTCCTTTAAGTGTGTATTTGTTACAGACAGGAGGTGGAACACCTGGAGAGCTGGTGCAAAGAGAATAATCTTCACATGAATGTGAAGAAGACAAAGGAGATGATTGTGGACTTCAGAAGGAACAAACACACCCATGCCCCACTGATAATAGGTGGGTCTGCAGTGGAAGTGGTCTCCAGCTACAAATACTTGGGTGTACACATGAATGATAACCTCAGCTGGAGCAACAACACCACCAGCCTGATCAAGAAAGGTCATCAGAGACTCTACTTCCTCAGACGGCTGAGACGAGCTGGTCTGAGCAGCCCAGTTCTCACCTCCTTCTACAGGTGTGCAGTGGAGAGCATCCTGTGCTCCAGCATCAACGTGTGGCATGGAGGCTGCACAGTTGAAGAGAGGAAAGCTCTACAGAGAGTGGTGAAGGCTGCACAGAAGTCTGTTGGAGTCAGTCTCCCCACCATCACAGACATTTACACCTCCAGATGCAGGAAAAGAGCCACCTGCATCATGAAAGACCTCACTCACCCAGCACACTCACTCTTTGCCCCACTCCCCTCAGGACGGAGGTTGAGGAGCATCAAGTGTAGAACCACTAGACTGAGGAACAGCTTCTACCCTGAGGCTGTTAGACTCATGAATAAATAAAAATAAAATAAACACTGCAAAATATCACATCATACTGATGCTGATCTGTTTTCTTGTTGCTGTGTTCATCTGTGACCATCTGCTCATACAAACTCATGTTCGTGCTGCTGTTTATTCCCACTATATTAGGCTTAGTGTATTACTAGTTGATGTTTTTCTTAGTTAGTTCTCGATGTTATTACTGTTTTTCTCTTTCATTTGTTGTTGGATGTAACTGGGACCTCGTGTACATAATCTCGTTTTCATCTCATGTACCACATGCGGTGCAAATGACAATAAAGACTCTCTGACTCTGACTCTGACTCTTTGTTGTATTTTGTTAAATCATGTAAGAAAAAGAAAAATATTAATAGGAGATATCTTGTTTACTTGGATTTGTGTTGATGTTCTTATTTGATGTTATGAAGAAGTTATGTATTACATGGTATATTATGTTATGGATAATTAATATTGTGTTTGCTTGTATCTATTTCCTCTTCTCCTAATAAAAATATATTAAAAAAAAAAGATTAACACTTAAAAACAATTATTTGTTTGCTTGAAATTATATCAAAGGTGTATCTCAGTTGAACTTTTCCTTAATAAATGCACTATATTGGTCTAATCAGCTGCATTTCAAAAATGGATCCAGATTCATTTGTTGTCCACTGTTGTCGTCACTCCTTGTTAAAATCAGGTCTCTCTTGTAAATGAGTCCCCGAGGCTCAATGGGATCAACCTGTATAAATAAAGGTTGAATGAAAAAGAGCTCATAAATAATAAAAAGAGCCCCGTGTTAAAGGTCCAGAGTGTTCTGACCCACAGGTTGTGGTCGGGTCATGTATGAACAATGTGTGTCAGTAAAATATCAGAATAAAAACCTTTCAGTCTTTCAGCTGTTTGATTGGACAGTTGGACAGTGTGGACAACAAGTGGACATTAGGACGTGTCTTGTTGTCTCTAAAGCAGAGCTGTTGTGTTGTTGTGAATCAGAGCTTCAGCTGCAGCTGCTCTGTCCAAATGGAGAGTCCAAACGCTTCATGGAGCTCATTTCTCCGTCCACGTCTTCATTTTCATGCTGCTTCAGTCTTCCTGCTTTACTTCCTGTCTCTTCAGTCACATTCTTGCTGCTGTCATGTGATCACTCTGCAGGATCCATCACTTCAACATTATTGATCAGAGAAGTCAGGAGAGAAGAAGCTGCAGAGACTCACTGGAAACTTTACACTTGTTGTCACAATGTCTGTCTGTTAGCAAAATATCTCATGAACCACTGGATGAGTTGTAGTGAAACTTGCAGAAAGTAATCATTGGGTGTTCGTCTACAACTGATTAGTTTTTGGAGTCAGCTGAAGTTACAATGGCTGCCACAGTTAACTGAACTTAAAAACATAAAACATGTCTATAATTCAGTATAATCAGTTCGTGATCTACAGCTTTCGCTGAAGCGGTTTGCAGCTGAATGTGATGCGGCCGGGATGAGGATCAGTTCCTCCAAATCCGAGGCCATGGTCTTGAGCCGGAAAAGGGTAGCATGCCTTCTCCGGGTCGGGGAGGAGGTCCTTCCCCAAGTGGAGGAGTTTAAGTATCTCGGGTCTTGTTCACGAATGAGGGAAAACTGGAGCGTGAGATCGATAGGCGGATAGGTGCAGCGTCCGCAGTGAAGCGGGCGCTGTACCGGTCTGTCGTGGTGAAGAGAGAGCTGAGTCAAAAGGCAAAGCTCTCAATTTACCGATCGATCTACGTTCCCACCCTCATCTATGGTCATGAGCTTTGGGTTATGACCGAAAGAACAAGATCTCGGATACAAGCGGCTGAAATGAGTTTTCTCCGCAGGGTGGCTGGACTCTCCCTTAGAGATAGGGTGAGAAGCTCAGTCATCCGGGAGGGACTCGGAGTAGAGCCGCTGCTTCTCCACATCGAGAGGAGCCAGTTGAGGTGGCTCGGGCATCTGGTTAGGATGCCTCCTGGACGCCTCCCTGGTGAGGTGTTCCGGGCATGTCCCACCGGGAGGAGACCCAGAGGAAGACCCAGGACACGCTGGAGGGACTATGTTTCTCGGCTGGCCTGGGAACGCCTTGGGATTCCCCCGGAGGAGCTGCTCCAAGTGGCTGGGGAGAGGGAAGTCTGGGCCTCCCTACTTAGGCTGCTACCCCCGCGACCCGACCCCGGATAAGCGGAAGAAAATGGATGGATGGATGGATGGATGGATGGATGGATATAATTCAGTTTTACAGATATTGATGTGACGTTTGGGGTGGTAGTAGCTGAGAGGAATCCTCAACACACAGTCTGAGCACTAATAGATTGTCTGAGACCTTGATTTAAAATTCTGACATTAAATTATTAAACTCAACTCTGTCTGTTAGCAAAATATCTCATGAACCAGTGAAGATATTTTAATGAAACTTTCCAGAGATAATCAGTGGATGTACGTCTACAACTGATTTAAGTTTTGGAGCCGACCCAGTTCTTGATGGTTGAACAGAAAACTCATGTTAGAAAACACAGAAATGTCTATAATTCAGTCAGTTTCACAGATATTTTGCTAACATTTGACAGAGATAGAGCCAAGATTCTTTCATAAAACATACTCCAAGCACCACTCAATGCACAAAATCTTTGTTTAAACCTTATTAATAATTGTTGTTGTCAATCTTGTTTGTCTGTTAGCAAAATATCTCAAAAACCACTGGACAGAGTTTAAGGAAACTTCCAGAAAGTAATCACTGTGGGAACATTTAGAACTGATTTGAATTTGAAATCAGTCCAATTCAAGATGGCCGCCACAGTTAAATAACAACAGACGACACATAAATGTCTCTAACTCAGTCAGTGTTACAGATGTTGAGTCTAACTCTGAGGTGGTAGTAGCTGAGAGTTATTTACAAAACATACTCTGAGCGTGACGTCTCATGATGTTGTTATAAAATTCCTCAGAAATAATGAGTCAGGAGTCCAGGATGGAAGTTTGACTAAATGTATTGAAGCAGCTTGAAGGAGAGACATGTTGCTCTTCATCCAACATGAAGCAAACAGCTGAAAATGGAGCACAGGGCCGTCCTTCCAGCAACACGTCTCCAACATGAACACACACAAACTATTGTTTGTCCATTCACAGCTGGAGCAGCTGGAGAGGGATTTCCAGCTGCACACGCTCTCATTCTTGTTTCTGTGTGTCCAGCTGAAAAGTACAAATGGTTCAATGTGAAGGAAAGTAAAGAGACGAAATCCTGAGACTTGGTCCAAAGTTGGACACAGTCCAAAGACACTGACGTCTAATCTGTTTCTATCAGAAGTAAAGAGCAAGAAAACTTCAAGGAATTCACCAAAATATTAGCCTGGCCCTCGCCTTCCTGCACAGCTCCGCTCAATTCTCATTTCCCTTCACTGCACAGTCTGGGACTTCTCCCATCCACAACCATTTCTCCGGTAGATTTTTGTTCGGACCAATCAGAGAACAGAAGGGGCGGAGTTTTGAACGACGTCGACTGACGTCGTCATTCAAAATGGCTGCCGCCACGAAGGAATTTTCATCAAAACAAGGTAAAAAACTATTATTTCTCTGCTGATAAAAAATATATTTCTTAGCTGACGTTATATCAGAAGTGTTCCTGAGCTTAACAGTTCCTAAATCAATTCACGAAATGGTCAAATCTGCTGGATTTAAATAGTTTCGGTTTGATATTTTCCAAACAGCCTCGGGTGCGCTACGAAAATAAATGATAAAAAATCGAATTTTATCTCAAATGTTTCATCTAGGCCAACAGTCAGTAAATTAAAGACATATAATTACACACTGGTGGCAGAAAAAATATCCACCGAGTGGTTTCTGAGCAATTTATCTGATAGCCTGGACCTCGCCAGGCTAAACTAACAAAACTCTGCCTTCTGTTCTCTGATTGGTCCATTCAAAAATCTCCAGGAGAAATCGTTTTCAATGGGAGGAATGCCAGACCCTAGTCCAAAGCGAAGTGAAGGACATGGGTCTGGTGCAACCAGGCTACCAAAATATGACCTCATGTGATGAAGTGATGTCACACCTGATCTGTTCATACTTGAACATTTATTCTGGATTACTGTCAGCTACTACCACACCAACTGTTAGTTAAATATCTAAACATTTCACTGAGGGACACTTATTTTCCTGTGGCCTAAACTCTATTAGCTGTGACGGCCATCTTGATTTTTTCATTCAACCTTTATTTAGTCAGGTAAATCTTATTGCTGGGTTGCAGATGACGTAGCAGTGACGTCACAGAATGTAGGTGGGGGTCAGGAAGTAAACGCACCCGTTTCCTTCTGTTGATTCAGCGCCAACATGCCTAAATTCTGTGCCGTTTACGGTTGTTGCAACCGCTCTAATCGAGAGAAAGATAAAAGTTATTTTCGTGTTCCGAAAGTAGTATGCCACAAGGGGATTAATTTTAAAAAAATTACTGAAAAAAGACGACAAACGTGGATTAACAACCTACAGCTAAAAACAGGAGGTGCTGAAACTGACAACGCGAAAGTCTGCAGCGACCACTTTGTAACAGGTAAGGATCGTGTCGTTTAAATCATATTTTCAGATATTTTATTGGACAGTTACTAGAAAGACAGGCGTTCGTAAGCTTGTGTAGTGGTTCAACACTTGGTTGTTCCCAGAAAAAATCCGATTAGAATGCTAATGTTGTTAGCGGTTAGCTTAGTGCTAGGAAGGGCATTTACGTGTTTTACTTTAAAGTGGTGTCTTATATTTAGGTTGTCCGAGTGCAGCAGGTGATGTACATTCCCAAGACTGGGCCCCTACTGTTAACCTGGGGTACCAAAGAAGTAACGAGAGGCCACAAACAGAAGCATCCCTCCGACGTGGGGAAAGAGCTAAGGCCCGGAAGCTTCTCTGCACCCCCTGAAGAGGAGGCCAACAGTCTGGAAGATGAGCTCTGTGAAGAAAGCTTACCAGCCCCTGAAAATGAACGATTCAAAGGTAAAATAATAATAAATAAAAATACTATTTATTTATTTATAGAATTTCTGAACGTAATTTTTAATAATTAAATATTTGCAGATGCAGAATGCCAGACGGATCTAAGCATGGTTGACCTCACAAAGCTGGAGGATGCAGTGAAAGGCTACACAACTGAGATCTGCGACCTTAAGGAAAAAGTCTCAGTGACTAAATTTACTCCTGAAACCTTCCAGAACAACGATAAAACAAAGTTTTATACGGGACTGCCCAACTTTTTAGTTTTGATGCAAATTTTTCAGCTCTGTGAACCTTATACATCAGCATGTCATCACTGTCAGCACTCTCCAAATTTGAGCAATTTATTATGATACTTATGCATCTCAGATTAAATCTGCAGCTTCAAGACCTTGCCTATAGATTTAATGTGTCAAAAGCCACTGTGTCTCGAATTTGTTTTAGAACGATTCATGTTCTCCATGAAAGATTACAATTCTTAATAGAGTGGCCTGAGCGACAAGTAATTCAATCAACTATATTTATATAAATATTTACGATCACCTTGATGATATTAACAAAACAAAAATCATAATATTTTCAGTACATTAACTTACCTTTTTAATGTGTGATGGCATTAACCATTTACACTTTTCTGTGGTACATGAAGCACTTTTCTTCATTTTCACCCCAGCTTCTGTTGCAAAAAGAACTGCTCCTACATGGGAGCAAGATTCTGACAGTCTGAAAAAATATGCAAGAAAATGAATAACAGTAGGCCTACTAGTATTTAGCCATTAAATCCCCACTGAGATGAGTCCTGGATAGAAAATATAATTTTTAAGTAGTGGGACATTCATGCTAATAGCAAAACAAAACAATAAAAGCTAAATACAAATAAATATAACTTACCCAGCCATACAGTCACAGTGGGCTGTGACTACTTCCCCACTTTGTCTAGCCACAAACCATGTTTTTAATGGAGTTACTGTAGATCTCTGACCTACAGTGTAGAAATGCATATGACTCAACGTTAACACATACAACTCCAGCACGAATTTGGCTTTACAGAAGCTAAATATATTATTTGTAAGTAGATCCACGCACATAGAAATAACAGGGGGCTAACTAAACTTGTTGTTAGCATTAGCGATAGCGTAGTTAGCATAGGCTAATTACTAAATAAATAATACATCTCACTACTCACCCGGGCAGAAACAAGTCGACAACCATTTAAAGCTTCTTTTGATCCTAAATGGTTAACCCAAAACTCGTCCTCGCCAGTCTTATTTAGGGCATTGGCATACTTGCTGTAATCCATTCTGCTGTGTTTTGAACTGGGGAAAATCACTTCCTGCCCCCCATCTGAATTTCGCGCCACTTCCGGGTCACGTGATTGCAACCCAGCTGCTACTCTTTGATTTGATTTGATTCATTTATTTATTCATTTTATAAAAACACAACAATAATACATACATGAAAAATAAAAATAAAAAACAAACATATATAAAATGAAAGGCGGCAGAAGAAGAAAAAATCTTATTTTTTCTTATACTCCAATAAACAAT
>JBBPBX010003541.1:33935-56426 GCA_038048925.1 Garcialebias charrua
TTATGTACACAGTATATGTATGAGGTAGTTGATATTGGTATAGAGGTAAAGTGGCATATGCAATAAGGCTAGTAAAAATAATATATATATATCAGCAGTAGTGTAGATATAAAAAGTAGTGTAAATGTAAACAGTAGTAATAAATGTAAACAGTGAATGTAAACAGTAGTATGACTATAGGCAGTAATGTAATACAAACATTAGTGCAAATATAAGAAGTAGTGCAAACTGAATGAGCACATGACCGAGAGTTGAGTGAATAACCCGTTTGATGACACAGAGTCCAGTGTTAAAATCTTTGTGTTGTGTGGTAATGTGTGAAAGTTTTTAGTGTTAAGGCAGTTCAAATGGGAGGGGAGGCAGAGCAGGCAGAGTGTTTAGCATCCTGACTGCCTGATGAACAGAGCTGTCTCTCAGTCTGCTGGTTCGAGCCTGGAGACTCCTCAGTCTCCTCCCTGATGGCAGCAGGCTGAAGCAGCTGTGTAGTGGGTGTGTGGGATCACCTGCCATGCAGAGGGCTTTCCGAGTGAGGCGTTTGCTGTGTAAGTCCTGCAGTGAGGGCAAGGAGGTGCCGACAATCTTCTCAGCTGCTCTCACGATGCGCTGGAGGCTCTTGCGGCAGGATGCAGTACATGCACCAAACCACACAGTGATGCAGCTGGTCAGGACACTTTCTATGGCACCTCTGTAGAAGGTGCACATGATGGGGGTTGGAGCTCCAGCCCTTTTCAGCTTGCGGAGAAAGTAGAGGCGCTGGTGAGCCTTCTTGGCCAGTGCAGTGTTCCTGCTCCAGGACAGGTCCTCTGAGACGTGCACTCCCAGGAACTTGGTGCTGTCCACTCTCTCCACTGCGGTGCTGTTGATGGTCAGAGGGGCATGTTGTGCATCCCTCTTCCTGAAGTCCACAACAATCTCCTTTGTCTTCTCCACGTTGAGAGTGAGATTGTTGTGTCCGCACCACAAGGCCAAGCGGCTCACCTCGTTCCTGTAGTCCGTCTCATCGTTGTTGCTGATGAGACCCACCACTGTTGTGTCGTCCGCAAACTTTGTCCAAACCATCGCAGTCTTGCCTCCCTGACTTTATCTCCCAGTTGTTCAACATGTGCTGTACCTCTGATGATCTCATTCCTAATCTTATCCATCCTTGTCACTCCTAAGGAGAACCTCAGCATCTTCATTTCTGCTACTTCCAGTTCTTTCTCCTGTCTTTTTGTCAATGCCAAGTGTCTCCAGACCACACAACATATCTGGTCTCACCACTGTCTTGTAAACTTTGCTTTTGACCTTTGCTGACACCCTTTTTCTGCAGATCACTCCTGAAACTTTTCTCCATCCACTCCATGCCTGTCCTTACAAGACATTTTGTAAAACCCTGACATGAAAAACAGAAGTGATATGTGTTCCTTCAAGGAATTATCTCTTTAGTTTTCTTTCGCTCTTCCCTATCTACATGTTTCCTCTCCTTTCACATACAGTATTTTCTGGTGTATAGGTCGCACCTGTTTACAGGTCGCATTGTCCAATTATCACCAATAGATTGGAAAAATCCCTAGATAGGTCGCACCGGTGTATAGGTCGCACCTACGTTTAGCTCTGCTGCAAATGTCTGCCACAGGAGTGCACAGCAAGGCTTTTGATTGATTGATTGATTGATGTTTATTCATTCATTTTAAAAGAACAATACAAGACAGTTTCATCAGATACAAGAATACAAGTAGGATAAAATGAAGGGAGCAGAAAGAAGATGAAATCTTATTATATCTGCCCCCATAAGAAGATAAGAAGGCTTTTAAGAAGATTAACACTTAAAAACAATTATTTGTTTGATAAAAGTTATAGTAAATATGTGTCTGAGCTGAACTTTTCCTTAATAAATGAACGTACAGTAATTGTGAAATGAGCTGGATTTAAATTTTTGTTTCGCCGAAAGTGATAACAAGCCATATATAGGTTGCACCGGTGTATAGGTCGCAGGCCTTGAGAAAACCATAAAAAGGTGTGACCTGTACATCGGAAAATATGGTACTTTGCTCTCTACCTGTATTTCTTTGCTTCCACCCTGGTGTTAGAGCTTTGGCCTACAGACCAAGTGATCACAGGTACCAGATGGTCTGACCAGTAGAAGGTTTTGAACTGAGCCTTCAGCAGCTGATCCGGTGTGTTTTAAACCACAGGAGATCTGAGAGGGACCTTGCATCTCAAGTGAGATGAGAGGCGTAAGACAAGCGAGACTGGGGAGAATTGCGTAACAGCTGAACCTGTCATTTAGATCATCTCATCCACACATACTGCTAGGTTGCTTCTTTGAAAGTGCACGACCAAACAGGCTTTGCTTTCACTCAAGTGCTGAATGATAAAAAAGGTAGAAAGAGGAAAAAAAAACAGATGAATCATATTACAAATGGAAATGTGAGGAAGCATTCCAAACATCGAGTGAAAATTGAGATTTGTTTAAGCAGAGACAACAGCTTGTGATGCCCCAATAGTCATCATGCAAGAAGACGGTGGTATCTACACAGCCTCTTTAGTTTTGTCTACTTTTAACAGCTGTAGATGTTTGTGTGTGAGAAGGTGCTGTGCCCACAGCCTTATATGTTACAAACCAGCAATGTTTAGACAGCGTCTGCATCAGTTTTGATGGGAACACTCGGGGGAAGGTGGGAAAGGAGGAGGCAAGGGGAGCAGGGCAGTGCTAATTGGGACAGAAGATCAGGGTCAGGAAGAAAGGAAGAAGCAGAAGAGGACGGGAGAGACTGGGAGTCCTCGAGCCCTCCAGCAGTGCACTCTGCTTAATGATGCGTCTCTCTCTCATAATTAGCAGACGGTAATTAACGCTCCAATCACCTGGGTCTCTGTGGGTCACACATTCTCTCTCGAGTCCCTCTCACTACAAACATGCGCCAGTTACATTCCAGTAGTCCAGCTCCCTGGACCTCCAGGCAGCCCCCGTGGCTCAGACTTTTCTAATAAAAGCATTCTTTCCATATGGGACGCACATATTATGGATAAATCTATGTCTCTATCTAAACCAGCTTGTGTTTATTTGTGTGTGTTTGTCGGTGGCTGCTGCTGATGCATGTGTGCACTAAGCGAGTTTATATGGGAGGCAGACAGTATTTTTGTACACATGGTCTGTCAGGCTGTGTTGGAGTGGGCCTCACCTCCAGGCTGGTTTAAATATTAAGACTTGAGTTGTGGCCCAGCATGCATATTTTAACACCGTCCTTGTGTGGATGAAAGAAGTGGTCCATGACTTGATTGCTCCACAAAACAAACTTATTTATTATCATATGAAAATCCATGAATTGCATGCGCTTACCTGAACTCAGCAGGTGCAATTAACAGAAGTGAGCTCACACAAACACACATTTTGTCCCACACACAAACACACAAGAGGAAAAATACACACAGATGGTGGCGCAAGAGACAATATGCTTTTGCTGGCTCTCTCCACGACCGTTAATAAAACATGGAGTTGCTGAGACATTCTTTCCAGTCGAGCTCGTTTCCAAACAAAGCTGTGTGCTTAATAATACAGATATGAATTTATCCATATCTCCTCCGTCTCATCAGTTGTGTGCTCCGGGGATTGGGTCGTGCTGAGTTTTGCCCCACACCCTCCAGGGGTGGCGACATGTTCACTTTCTTATTAATTGAATTTTAAAGTGACCTTGCAGTGATATTGATCTGCATTTGATGAAAGCCGCACAGTGGCACACGTGGAAAGACACACGCACATCAATCCTGCCTTACACATCCTTCACCAGCTCAAGGTTAGCGGAGTACCACGGTTAAAGCAGCCGGTTCGAGTGCTCTGTTGTGTGGAAGATTTGTCAGAGTTGGACGATGGCTGAAGTTTAGCAGTTGTGCTGAGCCGTGCAATAAAAAAGTGAAGGGAAAGTGCGAGTAAAAGGAAGAGGGAGCGGCAGAGATAAAACCAGAGTGCTTTGTGAAGTCAGGGAGCACAAAGGTAAAGAGTACAAATAAAAAAGAGGAGTATTGTTTTCCACGGAAGCAAGCCAGGTGTGGGAAAGAAAGGGAGATGTCTCTGACCTATTTTAGAGTGTCTGCTGCTTGGCCTCAGCTTCTTCCACAAGCAGCTCCCTCTTCTGGTTCAAAACCAGCAACACACCCAGAGATTGGCCCTATTAAGGGTTTTCATACTTCATTAGTTAAAATGGAAGTGAGCTTTTAAAAAGTTACAGCATTTGCATTTGAAACTGCCCAGCCATCACTTTGCCTGTTAGCAGCAGTTGTCAGAGTGAAATGACAGCTGATTACAGAAAATGGCCTAGAGTTACTTACTTACTTCTACGTTTCTGATTGTTACTGATTTTTCCATTAAAACACACACATACACACAAAACTCATTCCATTTTCTGTGCCATGATACTTTTGGATTACACGTGACAACATACGGAGCTACTTTGCCGCGTGTGGCTGTGTCACTCCCACGACTGTGAGAAAGACACGGTAAACTGAGTGTGTGTGTCCATGTGTGGGAGTGCACCAGGCTGGTGTATGGGAGTGTGAGGGCAGGAAGGGGAAAAATTTGGCAAACTGTTCTTTCTCAACAATAATTCTGTTTCTAATTATGACACGCTTCAAACACTTCTTTTTTTGTTTGCCACCTGTTTCAAGAAGTCAAATCATCTTTTCAGCATTTAATCAATACAATAAAATACATGCCTATTTCTCAAAGGAGTGAACATTGTCCACCACCTTTCATGCCAAAGTTTTAGTCTTATGCCTCTTTTCCACCGCTCGGCTCGGCTCGGGTTGGATCGGCTCAGGTCGGCTCAGTTCGGGTCGGGTCACATCTATGTTCTGTTTCCACAGCTTTTTTGTACCCCTTCTGTGGGCGGGGTCCAGAATCCTACTCGTCCAGAAACTGTTTTTTTTTTTTAAACAACACAGTGTGATCACAACATGTTCATATACTAAATGTATCCTGTTGGAGTTATTTGAAATAAAATTCAATGTTTTATAGATGTGTCAAGCTACCACCATTAATTTTCTCCCTTCTACTTTGTATCACATATTATCAATTCTATCAAAAACCACATAACTGATATTTTTCAAAAAAATCTAGTGTGATCACAACATGTTCATATACGAAATGTATCCTGTTGGAGTTATTTGAAATAAAATTCAATGTTTTATAGATGTGTCAAGCTACCACCATTAATTTTCTCCCTTCTACTTTGTATCACATATTATCAATTCTATCAAAAACCACATAACTGATATTTTTCAAAAAAATCTAGTGTGATCACAACATGTTCATATACGAAATGTATCCTGTTGGAGTTATTTGAAATAAAATTCAATGTTTTATAGACATAAAGACACCTCCATTAATTTTCTCCCTTCTACTTTGTATCACATATTATCAATTCTATCAAAAACCACATAGCTGATATTTTTCAAAAAAATCTAGTGTGATCACAACATGTTCATATACGAAATGTATCCTGTTGGAGTTATTTGAAATAAAATTCAATGTTTTATAGACATAAAGACACCTCCATTAATTTTCTCCCTTCTACTTTGTATCACATATTATCAATTCTATCAAAAACCACATAGCTGATATTTTTCAAAAAAATCTAGTGTGATCACAACATGTTCATATACGAAATGTATCCTGTTGGAGTTATTTGAAATAAAATTCAATGTTTTATAGACATAAAGACACCTCCATTAATTTTCTCCCTTCTACTTTGTATCACATATTATCAATTCTATCAAAAACCACATAGCTGATATTTTTCAAAAAAATCTAGTGTGATCACAACATGTTCATATACGAAATGTATCCTGTTGGAGTTATTTGAAATAAAATTCGAATTTTTATAATTTATTTTCGTTGTGCAAACACAGGTTTTGGAAAAAGTCAAAGCGAAACTACTTTAAATGCAGCACATTTGACCATACGTGACAATATTAAAGCGTGGTTAAGCTCAGGAGCCCTCGTACTATTAAAGTCAGCTATGAAATATATTTTATATCTGTTCATTGAGCTACATTTAAAGACATAAAGCCGCCCGCGCGCCGCGTGTTGCTCGTGGCGAACCTATTTTTTTTAAATCCTGCAGTTTTGAGCAGTACGTGATTTTATTAAGGACACGTTCAGCTGAAGACCCATCTTTGCTATAAATTTAAAAAATAATAATTGTTTTTACCGTGTTTATCATGTAAAGTCCTGCAGTGATCGCGTCCCTCGCTTCCGTGAAAACTGCTCGAGTCTCCTCCTCCCTCCTTCCAGAGCGGGTCAGCTCGCCTCAGTACCCCAATGAAACCAGCCCGAAAATCTCGAGAAATCTCGCGCGGCTCAGCACGGAATATCCGGTGGAAAAGGATGAAAGGGGGTCTCTGCGACGCACATATGACGTAACATCCGACCCGAGCCGACCGGTGGAAAAGGGGCATAAGANGATAAAGTACAGAACCTACAATTATTGTTTTAAATAAATGTTCTATTTGTTTACATTGTTGTTAATGTTTTCAGTTTAAAATTATTGTTTTAAATAAATGTTCCATTTGTTTACATTGTTGTTATTCTCAGTTTAAAATTATTGTTTCAAATAAATGTTCCATTGGTTTACATTGTTGTTTAATATTCTCAGTTTAAAATTATTGTTTTAAATAAATGTTCTATTTGTTTACATTGTTGTTAATGTTTTCAGTTTAAAATTATTGTTTTAAATAAATGTTCCATTTGTTTACATTGTTGTTATTCTCAGTTTAAAATTATTGTTTCAAATAAATGTTCCATTGGTTTACATTGTTGTTTAATATTATCAGTTTAAAATTATTGTTTTAAATAAATGCTCCATTTGTTTACATTGTTGTTTATTCTTTTCAGCTTGTCAGTTACAAAGCTGAAACTAAATTTATGACCATTTTAATAGAAAAATCATTTTTGAATCAAAAATTGTTTCTGAATCGAAAAATTGATTTTGAATCGAATCGTGATACCAAAAATCGGAATTAAATCAATTCTCCAGACACAGAGATTCATACCCCTATTTGCCAGCAAAGCTGAAGTTCTGCACACCTTCCTAGGCTGTGAGTCTGTGTTGACAGTCAGTTCTGGGGGTTGGGTTAACGCAAATTAATGTAAATGAACAGCAATTGTTAACACCCCCAGGTAATGCTTCTGGAATGGGGACATTCTTCCAAAACTTTGAAGCCTGTTTTCTCCCTAATCTTATTTGCAGATTGCCAACATTGAAATGGCTGTATCTTCTTCATTTTTTTTTTGAGCGACATGTGTTTGGCATCATCGGATAGCTTAGAACCCACACTTTAAGATTCTGTAAATAACTCAAAATGACCCAGGGGAGACTTGTTCCTGGTTTTGCCACGGCCAGTCACAAATGTTTATGATGGATCTGCTTTGCTAATGATGGTTGAGAACTGTTTCTGAAACAACACTGAAGTTGTTTATGTGTGAACACATGTTGGATCACCAGATTTCTCGCTCCATGTTTTAAAAGGAGGATTAGCTGAAAGTATTTTGTTAGATCACCAGATTTCACGCTCCATGTTTTAAAAAGGAGGATCTGAATGTATTTATGTAGGATCACCAGATTACTCGCCCCTGAAAGAGGGTTAGTTTTACTAGAACTTCATACTGAATATGTGACCCATCACATCATCAAACGGGGGTTAAAGTCAAATTTGGTCAAAATGACCTACAAGCAAACATATATATTACTCGCCCCTGAAAGAGGGTTAGTTTTACTAGAACTTCATACTGAATATGTGACCCATCACATCATCAAACGGGGGTTAAAGTCAAATTTGGTCAAAATGACCTACAAGCAAACATATATATTACTGACTTTTAGAAATACATTTTCTTACTTAGATCATCCTGACAAATTCATCGTGTTGTCTTAATAATCAGGAAAATGGTTTGATATTTGGTGTGAAGATTTTATTTCAGATATTTAATTTAAACCATTTGATAAGTTATTCATTCATCTTATTTACTATCTAAATTTACGCAAACCACTTTGAAAAATAAACCCATTTGATGTGATGGGTCACAAATTTATTATTCAGCTTCTTTTGTTGGATTTGATTTAAGAATTGTGGACATTTTTAAATAAAACTTGAAAGATTTCATTTGTGCAATGGAGATTTATTTAGCCAACTTAAATTTCTCATTACAATGAGAGTATTGTACAGGTACTTGTATTTGAAAGCTAGAAATCATGGCAAAACACATATTTAATTTGATTTATGTTCAAGCTGGACTTTTAAGTTTAAAGAAAGGGACAATGTAGTTTGGAATAGTTCACATTTTTAGTTTGGAAAAAATAAACATTTGAGTTTTCTTTCTTATAACTGTTATAAGAAAGAAAACTCAAATGTTTATTTTTTCCAAACTAAAAATGTGAACTATTCCAAACTACATTGAACAATTCATTGAACATGAACAATCAAAATAGATTCAAAGTTATTTATTCATCTACTGAACAATGTTTTTAACCTCCCAGAGAGAACAATTGCAAACAAACAAAAGTACACTTGTGTTATAATATAACACAAGTGTACTTTTGTTTGTTTGCAATTGTTCTCTCTGGGAGGTTAAAAACATTGTTCAGTAGATGAATAAATAACTTTGAATCTATTTTGATTGTTCATAATTTGCACTAAAATGTATGAATCCATATTATTATAATAATAATAATAATAAAATTTATGGAATGTTCTAAGAAAGTTCTAGCAGAACGTTCTCACCTAACGTTCTGAGAACCACGAGAAAACTCCACACCAGAACGTTCTCAGAACGTTAGGAGGGAACGTTCCCGTAACCTAAAAATAACGTTCTCAGAACGTTCTCAGAACGTTCTCACAACGTTCTCAGAACGTTCTCAGAACGTTCTCAGAACGTTCTCACCTAACGTTCTGAGAACCACGAGAAAACTCCACACCAGAACGTTCTCAGAACGTTAGGAGGGAACGTTCCCGTAACCTAAAAATAACGTTCTCAGAACGTTCTCAGAACGTTCTTCTGTTACTTGGGAACTGGTAGCCAGTGCAGGGATGCCAAGACTGGTGTAATGTGCTCTCTTTTGCCTGTACTGGTTAAAAATTGGGCTGCTGCGTTCCAGTTGTAGTCGTGCAATGGTGGTCTGACTGATACCAAACAGGAGTGAATTGCAGTAATCAAGCCTAGATGCAATAAATGCATGTATTACTGTCTCTAAGTTATTTTTGGATAATATGGGCTTCAGCTTAGACAGTTGCCTCAGCTGGAAAAAACAGGATTTAACAATCATGTTTACATGACTGTTGAGTTTCATGGAAGGATCCATTATCACTCCCAGGTTTGTGACTCTTTGTTTTTCTGACAGGGCTAGAGCAGAAAGGTTGATGCAGTGGTCTGTGAGTGTGTTATAGGAACAACATGGCTTCAGACGTCTTTTCATTGAAACTTAAGAAATTTAAAGCCATCGAGACCCTGATGTCAGCCAGGCAGTTGAGCAGAGGTTGAATAGAGCATGTATCATTGTGTCTTAGGGGGAAGTAGTAATAACAACTAATAACGGCCATTTAATGGGCTGATAACATCCGAAGCTGCTCAAAATTCACATCATGTTTCTGCTGATCTGTTTCATGTTGCTGTGTCTCATCTGCTTACACAGACTCATGTTTGTTCTGCTGTTCGGCCTACTGCTTTTACGCCAAATTTACACTACATGCGTTCCGACTCCGCCCCGCTCCGCAGGTCGCAGCCGAGCGTTTCAAGTCCAGTTTACACTACCTCCGCTCCGCTCCGGTCCGCCTGGATGCGCCGCTCCGCCTGGATGCGCCGCTCCGAGACGCATGCACTGGAATTGCGAGATCGCGCGATAAATCAAGTGATAAATAAGGAAGTCAGAACAAAACAATTCATTCGGTGGAAGAAGGAGAACAACAGTAGAGACTGGCGTAGTCATAAATGATAGTTTGACAGCATTTTTGTACAAATAAATCCGTATAGAGCTAGGATTAGTCCGCCCGTGGTGATTTTATTTTGTAAATACGGATGTTGTGCTCGTTCCTTTTCCTGTTGGTGCGACGTAATCTTTAACGCCAAAATTACACCACACGCGTTCCGGCTCCGCCCCGCTCCGGTCCGACCTCCGCAGCAAATACGCACCCATTATAATCAATGACAGAATTTACACTGGCTCCGCACGGCGGCAGCGAGCTGCGGAGAGCGGACGGCAGTCCGTCAAAATTAGAAATTTTTCTATTTCTGCCGGACGCCGGAGCTGTGCGGAGGCACCAACAGGAAAAGGAACGAGCACAACTTCCGTATTTACAAAATAAAATCACCACGGGCGGACTAATCCTAGCTCTATACGGATTTATTTGTACAAAAATGCTGTCAAACTATCATTTATGACTACGCCTACAAACGCAATACAAGAAATAAATAAATAAATAAAGTATTTTATTCTGAAAATGTAATACCTCACTTCCTGTTGCTCAAACCATGTCCTGTCGCTCATTTACGAGAGAAGATCAAGGCAGCAGTCTCTACTGTTGTTCTCCTTCTTCCACCGAATGAATTGTTTTGTTCTGACTTACTTATTTATCACTTGATTTATCGCGCGATCCCGCAAATCCCGCGCATGCGTCTAGGAGCGGCGCATGCAGGCGGACCTGAGCTGAGCGGAGGAAGTGGAAACTGGAGTTTGAGACGCTCAGCTGCGACCTGCGGAGCGGAGCGGACCGTATGTAGTGTAATTTTGGCGTAAAAGTTGACTCCGGCACAGTTCCGGCGTCCGGCAGAAATAGGATCTGTTTGACGGACTGCCGTCCGCTCGCCGCCGCCGTGCGGAGCCAGTGTAAACTCTGTCATTGATTATAATGGGTGCGTATTTGCTGCGGAGGTCGGACCGGAGCGGGGCGGAGCCGGAACGCATGTAGTGTAAATTTGGCGTTATGCTACTAGTGCTTTGTGTAAAATTATTCATGTTTTTCTTAGTTCAAATCTTAGATCTTATTACTGTTTTTTTTTTTTTACATTTGAATACTTTTGTTGGATATAACTGGGACCCTGTACACAATTTCGTTCCACCACATGTGTTACATGTAATGGAATGACAAATAAAGAACCTTGAATCCTTGAAATCCTTGAATAAAGCTGGACTCTGTGTTTGTCTGTGTCTTTCAGGCTTATTCTTCTCTCTTGTCATGGTTTAAAATGTCTGTGTCTTAACTTCCTCCCTTCAAATCCAGGTCGGTGGCCAACCGAGCTGAGGGCATGGTGTGAATTAAGATTACAAGTTTATTGTCACTCACTCCCTTTCTGTCTCTCCTTCTCCATCTCTTTCATTTCTGTACCTTGGTGTGGCTGGCTCTCGCCTCCATTAAAACCTTGTCCAAAGTAATGAGTTTGAAGTCAGGGTGGTTGTCTTGGAGAGGGAATAGGAAGAGAGAGAGAGAGAGAGCGCGTGTGAGTGTTTCTCTGTGTTTGGGGAACACACTTATACACTCTGGGGTTGTGGGAATAAAAATGTGTATGTATGCATGCTGTAAGGTTTTGAGGTATCCTTTGACAGCGGTGAATTTAATAAGCAAATGTTAAAGGTAGAAGGGGTGGGGTGGCAGGGGGAGGGGGTGGTTGGGTGCACAGGGCTGTGCTTATGAAATATAAATGACTGTTTCTGCATCTTTTTCAGCAGACCTCATATCTTCTCTCTGGTGTGCATTTCACCCTGCTTCCTGCAGAATAGGGGGAGTGCAGTCTTTTTAGCAGGGATGTTATATTCAGTATGAATATACATGTATTTGTCTTAACTTGACAAAATGAGCTGCAGAGAGTTTTAATAAGTTGTGTCATGCGTTAACGCATTGGAAGGATTTTCACTGGTTTGGAGAACTTTGCATTTAGCATGTACACACAGTGGGGCTGCGTGAGGAGAAAGTCACCAATACTAATTGAGTTTGCTCTTTAAAATCAGTGTCCCATACTTTGTCTTAGATTCAAGTTTATATTTAAATTTTTAATAAGTTACCTTAGGAGACTGTGCCTTTGCCCTGTGGCACAACTTACAACGCAGAACCTATTTTGTATCCATCAATACGCTACAGTTTCACTCAAAGAGAATATGGAGAGATTATAAGGAATAACTGTCAATATTTGTGTCAAAGTCATTGTGAGATTTTTCAGATTGCAAATTACATATGGCCCCATGTGTTTTGGATAGTAAATCAATAAAGATGGTGTTTAAAGTGCATTAGACATGTGTATGTATTTCGCTTTTTTCCCCCCTCCAGCCTAAAAAAAAGACAAATTAAAGGTCTCACATTTCTTGAAGGAAAGTTCTAAAGATGTTGTGCAATGTGTAACTCTTGGCATATGTGTTGTGAATGACTATCAGACACTACCAAACCAAATTTTAGGTCAATATTTTTTTTTATATTAGTAATTTTTGTGTTGGCTGAAGTTGATTAAACATGGCAGCCATTTTGGATTGTGGCAGCTCCAAAGGTAAACAAATAAACAATAACATCAACCAAGACACATAGAGAAAACCCATCTCTTTAGACTAGCTTATCACTAACTTTACTAAATGTATTCTTATCTTCCATTTTATATATCATGCAGAGTCAAATTTCTCTTGTATGGGAACATACACAGATGACAAAAATGTGACATTATTATTATTATTATTATTATATCCTTTATGTATTTTATATTTCAATTTGTCGCTGATAATGTTTGCTCTGTATTACACTGTATTGGTTTGTTAAGTGTCCTTGGGTGTCCTGAAAGGCGCTTTTAAATAAAATGATTATTATTATATTATTATTATTATAGATAATGCCATATATCATCTGTTTAAAGCTCTTTTCAGAAATATATGTACATAGAAGAGGATCATTCAAACATATGAGGCAAATATAAAGTTATTTTAAAATGCTAAATTTACATTAGTGACTTTGGATTATCACAATTTGAGCAGCAACAATATCTCAGGAGGCTTGATGCTCACCTATGTGTTGGAGTCCTGGCTAGAGATATAAGCAAAAAAAAAAACAATATTATTCATTATTACACATCACGTAATTACTGTGACCCGGCCAGATATTTAGAATTGCAGCAAGAGTTTGCAAACAGATTGGATTGACCAACGCCTGCAAAGCTTTATTTTTATGAACTTTTCACTTATAATCTAACTAAAGCCCAACAAAGAATATATAATTCATAATAAACAACATTATCCCACTCAAACTGGATGAGAAGTGAGATTTCTGATGCCTAAAATACGTAATTACTTAAGCATTTTTGAAATCATAAATGTGATATGAAAACCCCTCCAGTTGCAGAAGACATTTTTATAATTTGAGTTTTACAAGATGTAGTAAATAAGGTATAAAATTCATTTTTACTGTATTTTAAGGTAGGTTAATATTGCTACTGTGCAAAATAATACCTGTTTTGCACATTGTGTTCTCATTCCTCATCAGTGCTCCTTCTAGGAGTGAGATACGTTTCAGCTGAACTGTGTCAATGTTAACACAACACTCATAGACTGAATAC
The DNA here is from genome assembly GCA_038048925.1 of Garcialebias charrua. Classification (NCBI taxonomy): domain Eukaryota; kingdom Metazoa; phylum Chordata; class Actinopteri; order Cyprinodontiformes; family Rivulidae; genus Garcialebias; species Garcialebias charrua. Next base: position 47,491 of record JBBPBX010003541.1, read on the forward strand.
AACAAAGATCCTGAATAAAGTCTTGAGCTCCTAATATTTTGGTTTAACTGAGAAAAGCCCCTTATTCATTGAATATTTATTAAAAAGTGCTGAAAAACACCAAGAAAAGCTTTTTTCTCAGTGGTGCCTGAAAACTACAGAGGAAGAGAAATACTGAGAAATGTATTTCGGCAAAAACTGTGTCAGGATGCTTTGCGGTTCACAACGAGTTTCCGAAGAGTTTCAGCTCAGAATTTAGTTTAGGAAAATAATGCTTTAAAAAAAAAAAACTCTGCTTCACAAGTTCTGATGGTTGAATAGATCAACAAGCCATTGACCTTCAGAAAATAAGGTTTTGTTTTTTGAGTAACCCAATGGCAAAGGAATGTGTTGCTAAAGTTTTGTCAACTGTCAGTAACAAATGGTGTTGTGAGGTGGGAGAGTATCTTCATATATGTTCGCTATAAGACAAATAAAAGCAAGGAAGGTCAGGGAACAGTTAACTTACTTTCTATTCCTTCTCTACTTCTTCATTACTAATGTATATTAATTCCACCTCATCATCCTTATCATGAGATTTGTTTTTGTTTTACTGTTCCAGTAGAGGGTCCCTCCCTTTTCTCTCTTAGGCCCGCAATTCTATGTGAAAGAAAGAGGAAACAAAAAGGACCCAGAAAGAGAAGCCTTCTTTTCTCTGTTCTCATGTCATGGTTTTCTATAATAATCATTTTAACCCCACCATTGTTCTTTTTAAATCCTAATTTCACACACACACACAGGGTTTTTTTCAACTCCCACAGTAGTCAAGAACTAGTTGCATACTCAGTGCCAAAACGTATGGTGTAACAGACGTGTACAGCAGCACTCATAAGCAGTGGCGGCTGGTGTTTTCTCCAAGAGGGGCTATAAGTGTGTGTAGTGGAAATGTACATTGTTTAATCAACCTGGATGGAGACAAAGTCTGCACTCCTGATTTCTTCAATGATGCACTCTCTCAAAACTGACACCATGCAATCAAAGAGTTCGTTCTGCACAGTCTTAGATGTTCCCTTAAACACAGTGGCAGTCTAGCTCATGCAGAACTGCATTTAGTGATGATACAAAATCCACCAATCCTCTAAAAACACCCTCATTTTCTTAGCTTTCGCTTTCATCATAGCCACGCAGAGCAAGTTCAAATGCACCACAGAACTTGACACATTTTATTATTTTTTGATAGAATATGCCTGTTTTTATCAACCTCCTCATTGTGCTTATGTATCCCTACCCTGTAGCCTTCATCAACCTGAGATGAAATGTTTATTTTCCCAAACATGGCAAGTTGCAGTGCATTTTCCATGTGGATCCCAGATTGTTCATGCTTCTTTGTGTAACATATATGTATCCTAAATAATATTTATATCCACCTTATTCCTACGCCCCATGACGCTTTGCGCGAAATGTGCACACAACTTCCGGTTGACCGGAAACACCGTTTGTTTACATGCGAGTAATACAGTTGAAGACAGTCCAAACTTTGTTGTTTTAGTTCATTAAAAATGTGGGAACACCACTCGTTTTGTTAAAAGAGGAGGGACAAATAAAAAGAAATTACAGATGTTACCTGATCGCGCAGACATAATTTAAAAATACATAAATAGCGAACGCGTTTGCTCCGGCCTCTCGGCTAAGGTTTGTTAGCAGCTATCTCGGCTAAAAATACCGGTCGCGTCTGAGATCTATCGTTTTAAGACAGTAAATCTTCCAAAACTCTCATTAATAAACCCTCCCCGAATAAAAAGATGTTACCTGATCGCGCAGACATAATTTAAAAATACATAAATAGCAACGCGTTTGCTCCTGTCTCTCGGCTAACGTTTGTTAGCAGCTATCTCGGCTAAAAGTCACGGTGTTCTGTAACACCGGTCGCGCCTGACATATATCATTTTAAGACAGTAAATCATCCAAAACTCTCATTAATAAACCCTCCCTGAATAAAAAGAAATTACAGATGTTACCTGATCGCGCAGACACAGCCATAGAGTAGGATGCAGGAACACTCTTTCTTTGTTTTGGGTCCGTGTTGAAAACACTGTTGTTTTAGCCAAAGATTTAGCTTGGTCCGGTTGTTGGTGCAGCCGCGAACAGCACAGCAGGTACCTGAACCCCGGTAGGACATTTCAGTAAACGTTCCGTTTAAACAAAAGCTGTGTTTGCTCCGATAAAATGAATGAAAATAACTTTCAAAAACACCCGCAATCCATACTCCGCCTATGGAATACAGGCACTTCCGGTGTCGGACAGGAAGTACAATGCACATTCGTTTCTACAGTGACACCCCCAAGAATAAGGTGGATAGGATTGTTTGAAGATCTTGATTCAACTGCTGGAGGGATGTGGTACCTTGTATAACACACACACTGAGTGAGAATGAGAATGCAGCTGTAGGCTAAAGAGCCCCCTACCTCACTGGAAAGAGTTGTGGGGATTCAACCGATCTCCTGGTTCAAAACTAGGGTTAGCTTGCCATCCAGTCTGGTCAGCTCAGCAATACATAGTTCCCACACACATGACGAGTATTGCGCAATACCGGGTTTTTCGCCACCCGTAAAGGCAGAAATGGCGGACAAACAGACTCGAGCTACCACAGCTAAATACACTAGCTTGACCAAGGCACAAGAGCAAAATGGCAGTGGTCGGAGTTGAATGAGTTGGAGAAAGAAATCATGGCAGACGAAGCGGACAACTTGTCACCAAGAAGTTACTCTGATATCATTAATTATTTAATTACTACGAGGAGTGCACAACGAGGAGCTTCACAGCTTTAAATCCAAAAAAGATGTGTAAACTGTCTCAATCATATCTAACCAGCTAAATAAAGGTTTAACTAAAATAACACACAGCCAACAAACAGTCCAGGCTCAACACGGACCAGGACCAGCACTTTAAGTGTTACCGTGTTGGAAGTTAGCATGTCGCGTCAGCGACATGCTAAGCTAACCACAGCAGTACACGGTGCTAAATCATGAAGAAGAAAAAAACTGCTCCAACACACAGACAGTTGTACTCTAACATTGTTCTGACATTGTTTCACAAAATGATTTATGAAGAATATTTTGTTTACCGGACAAAAGCACGACGTCCTCAGAGCAGTTCCGAGCAGACTCAGAGAGAGGAGGGGCTGCTGTGAGCTCCTCCGATGAGATAAATCCTTCACGTTTACTTATTTTTGGGATTAAGTGAAACCTGCGCTCTGCCCAAACGTCTACCCGACTGGAACACCCACTGACCCAACATGAAGTAACCATCCATCCATCCATCCATCCATCCATCTTCTTCCGCTTATCCGGGGTCAGGTCGCGGGGGTAGCAGCCTAAGTAGGGAGGCCCAGACTTCCCTCTCCCCAGCCACTTGGAGCAGCTCCTCCGGGGGAATCCCAAGGCGTTCCCAGGCCAGCCGAGAAACATAGTCCCTCCAGCGCGTCCTGGGTCTTCCTCTGGGTCTCCTCCCGGTGGGACATGCCCGGAACACCTCACCAGGGAGGCGTCCAGGAGGCATCCTAACCAGATGCCCGAGCCACCTCAACTGGCTCCTCTCGATGTGGAGAAGCAGCAATGAAGTAACCATTGCAATTAATTAGGAAAAAAAAAAAAACGTGAAAAATAAACAGCCAGTAGACAGCGCTGTAACTGCTGCTCTCGTAGCGTTCCGCCTCCACGCATGAGGGTCAACCCGGAAATTCCACAGATGTTACGTCACATGGGAACTATGTATTGACATGTAAACATAATTCTCTAATAAAGAACTTTATGAGAACCTAATTTTAACCAGAAAAATAGAATGGTTAAGTAAAATAAATAACTATCAATTATTAAAATAATAATAATAATCTAATGTGAATAGGGAAAAAATACTTTGGTTACATTTACCTTTTCTAATAAATGCTTTAAATCAGTCATACCTGTCTTAAGCCATGCTGGATCAGATCCTGATGTTTGAAAAAGGAGGTAGAGAAAGCAGAATAAAGCATTAGCCTCGCTACATTAGCCAAGCCTTGTTGCTAAACCAGGTCCAGGAAAAAGACTGAGTGTTGTCTCCCTCTGTCTTTGGACTGCTGATTAATTGTGATGTTCGGCCCACCATGGGAGGGTGATGATATGCAAATCAAGCGACATTCAGCTCTGGGCGCAGGAGAGGTGCGCCCAGAATGGTCATATCTCTTGTACTGTAGAGGAGCTACTACACATGTGCAACTTTTAATGAAAGTCTATGGGCAAAGATTTTTGCGCCACAGTGTGGAAATACATCACCAATCATACAATGTTGATGAACAAAACAACTTTACTCATCATTAACTATAAAATATTTATCTTACACAACGAAAAACATTGTATAGATTTATTTTTAAATACTTTTATTATTTCATTTTTATTTAAATTTTTTATGTCTTGTTCAAGGTAATGTGGTGAGTGGTGAGTGATGGAGCGATGCCCTTGTGCCCTCAGTTTCACACTGATAATGTGCAAATAAAGACATGCTTTATGTGCAGTGCTGGTTTAGGGAAGTAATCTTAGGATGACTCGCTGTGGCGACCCCCGAAGAGAAAATAATGTAAAGAAGAAGAAGAAGTATTCCTAATAAACCCTAAACATGATATATTGTGAAAAGTCAATTGTCACTAAACCTATTCAAAGACCAAAACTACATCCATCCATCCATTATCTTTACCCGCTTTTTCCTTTTTGGTCGCAGGCCTCACTGGTGCCCATAACCAGCAGTCACTGTGTGAGAGGTGGGGTACACCCTGAAGTCAGCATCTGTATTCATCGATGTATAATTTAAAATGATAATTTGGTCAGTTTTAAAGTGTTGAGTTGTTTCATAAGTGTGAAAAACAGCATAAATAGGGCACCCATTGTGCTAATACACACTAGACCTTCCTTGCATGGATTAAAACTTAAACCAAAAAAAGAAAAGTGACACCAGAGGAAGAACTGTGCTTGTTCCCTCCAAATCACATTGAGGGATGAAGGGAGACAACAACCTGTTAGTATCATATTACTGTTTTTAATTTATTCTTGATCTGGTGATTTGCACTGCTGCTTTACAACAAAATGTTCTCCAGGTCCAAACTCAGCCTTTCTGTGTAGTGGCAAATATTGTAGAATGCTTATACCTTAAAATATTCAGAAATATGATCAGATTATCCTTTTGCTTGCTTCCCATCTCCCCAAAATCTTAAATGGCGTTTCACATAAATTATTTTAATTTTTTGTCAGTCGGACATTTGAGAACCATTTTAAATTACTCGTAAGGTTTTCCTGTCTAAATGTTTGTTCTAATCTATTTTCTCTGGCTCTTACCCGCAGTTTTATTTTGTTAATACTTCAAAAAATACAATGTATATGAAAATTATTTATTATTAATGTTGTTATGAAGACCTTAGCAATTAATCTATTATCTCACTTATATCATCCTCTGAAAACGAGTCTTGCTGAGTTTTAAATTTTGGTGGCATTGTGTGGTTTGCCCTGTTGTTGATTTTTTTCTTTCCTCACAATCTTTCTGTCCTTCTCCTTTGAGAGTTACTAGATAGGTGCTAAAAGCAGGAGTGATTTTAATGGTTTGCTCTTCTGCTGTAGAAGAGAGGAAGCCTCCATTTGAGCTTTTTCGGTGTGAAGGTTTTTAAAAAAATTGCGTAGGATTCAGTGTGTTACTCCATCCTGATACTTTTGATCCTAGGTGAAGACTTACAGAACAATAATAAAAACAATACTGTAAATGTATTATTTTCTTTGGCCAAATAATTAGTTTTGGGACATTCTGAGGAAGAAAAAAAAAAAGAAGAACATTTGGAACTTATACAGTTTGGAAAAGACTTGCACAGTCCCCCAAAAAATTGATAATTTCAAAACTCTTTACATGGCAAATAAATAAATAAACTGAAATTTTGTAGAAAAGATAAAAAAGGAAATCCCTTGTAGTATGAAGCTGCACTCTTCTAACTATGACCCCTGACCCTAGGATGTTTTCCAGACTCACCATGAATTGTTTTATTTAAGGTTACATTTGACTTCAATGATATTTGGTGTTTTCACCATCTTTGGACATAGAGTAGCTAAAGTCTGATTATTGTTTACATTCTTCTTCTTATGCCTTTAAGAAAGTAAACACAAATCATTGACGAAGTTTGTTTTATTTGATTAACATGCGTGATCATGAATAATTTTGATTATTGTTTTCAATCATTATAATGAAATCATGTGAAATATCATAATGTGTTTAACATATTTCTTCTCCTGTTGTAGTCCGAGGTCCACTCCTCGTCATTCCTGAGTAGATAAACATGTCGCTCAATTATAGTTTGTTAGAAAAAATCAGAAGATAAATTACAGAAGATGAGGCATTTTTCTCACTGCAAGGTTTACGTTCTAGGCTTTAAGTCTAGGCCAGCTGAAGGTTGCGATGGACGGCATCTTCTCATCAGCTGTTGCCCTCACCGCTCCCTGAAGCAGTCACAGTGACTCTCCACTACCATGGGCAGTTCCTGACGAGTCCTCCTCATGGTGTCCCTGGTATGATCCACCAGCAGAACACCAGAAAAGACGAGTGATCTGGTGCCCTCAACACTGAGCTGGTAAGGAGCAGAAACCTGCTGGTGACATGATGCCTTGGTCTGGTTGTGATTCTTAGCTGATGCAACTTGATGAATCATTTCCTGGTTTGCAGTGATACTAAATGACTTGATCTGGTCACATTAAGTAACTTCTTTTAACCAAAACCCAAAGTCAACTATTTAAGAAAATCCTTTTAAATTTGTGAGCATATAAAAACTAAAATAATTCCTGCTCAAAGAGTTCATTTTGTCTCAGATAAAAGAGGATTAAGTCTTGATTGATTATCTATTGTTCATTTGTTTATTATTGTTGCTGACTTTTACTTTGATTGATTATTTTTGTAATACAATTTTAAAGACAACTTTGGTCTCTTCATTCAGATGAATATTCATTTGTTCTATAGAACTCCTTGTAATTAACAGATTCTACTCCAGTGACTGATTCTGATTATTAAAGGGTGAAATTAAGTTGTTGTTGGTCAATAAACTGACCAGCTGGTGCCCCGCTTTAATGAGTGAATAATAAATTAAACAAATGTAGTGGAGTGTTGTGCAGAAATACCCTGATGCATGCTCACTTGTGGAGAAAGTGTCACCAGTCTTCCTCCATCTCACTTTGTAAATGCTACACCCTTTAAGACTTTCTTACAAATCCTGTTTTTAAAAAAAAAACAGCCCTGCAATAGTCAACTGGACATATAAAACTAAAATTAATTTGTACCAGGCTGAGAAAATGTAAAACATAAATGTAAAGAAAGAATTGTAGGTAAACAACAAAAAAATAGGTTGTATTGTCAGTCACCTACTCGCCGTTCTATTATTCTGCATTTTACTTTCTAAACATAAAACTAAAGGTAAAAGGGCACTAAAATATTTGTAATGTCTGTTTTTTTTTTATTTATGAAAATTTGTAAAAAAATACATTTTAAAATTTTAAAAAAGCTTTTCCAAATTTTACCAAGAAAGCGAGTCCTTATATTAAATTAATGACTTTTAATTAAACATTTCTACAGTTTAATTATATAAGTTAACACTGAGAGTACAGTCTGGTATATGAATGTTACAAACTGACAACAATAACAAATATTGTGATACTGTCCACTAATACAGTAAACATATTTTGATGTTGTGATTTTGAAAATCACATTAAGCATCTGTTTAAAACCTGCTTCTTCCATCTTCGAAACATCTCCAGACTTCGCCCATCTCTGACTTTTCCTGATGCTGAGAAACTCGTCCATGCCTTTGTCTCCTCCAGGCTCGACTACTGCAACTCCCTGTTTATTGGTATCCCTGGCAAAAACCTTCAGAAACTTCAATACATTCAAAACAGTGCAGCAAGGATTCTGTTGAGAGTTCGTAAATTTGAACATATTACACCCATTCTCCATAACCTCCATTGGCTTCCTGTCACCTACAGAATTCAGTACAAAACTGCTCTCATTACCCATCAATGCTTGCACGGCACTTCACCTGACTATCTAAAGGACATTCTTGCACCATATTCATCCACCCGGTCTCTACGATCACAGAACAGTAATTTCCTTCATATTCCTCGGACCAAATTGAGGACCATGGGAGACCGAGCATTCTGTGTGGCTGCCCCCCGCCTGTGGAACTCCCTCCCTGACGACCTGAGAGCTCCACAGTCACTGGTTGACTTTAAAAGCAGCATAAAGACTTTTCTTTTTAAGCAAGCCTATTCTGCCTCCACATGATTTTATCTTTGATCTTAGCTGATATCATTATTGATTTTACTTGATTTTATCACTTGTTTTATTTTATTTATTTTTTAAGCAAGCCTAATCTGCATCCACATGATTTTATCTTTGATCTTAGTCGATATTATTATTGATTTTATTTGATTTTATCACTTGTTTTATTTTGATCTTTGCTTTGTTACACTTTGTAGCACTTTGAGATTTTTATTAATGAAAAGTGCATTATAAATGGAATTCATTATTATTATTATTATTATTATATTTTGTACAGTAGTCCTTCGCTACTTCGCAGTTTGTTTTTCATGGACTCGCTTTATTGCATGTTTTCAAAATAAGATTGGACATGATACACAACTGGCTGATTAATGGATGAACCACACGATCGGCATGACATTATTAAAATAAAATATTTTTAAATTATTTAGCACATGCTGCACGTGTGTTTAGCCCAGAATGCAGGAGAAGCTTCCTCCTGCAACTCCCCCTCCCTCCTCTGTCGATATCCATTCTGCAGTGGAGAAGTGGGCGTGGCTGAGAATGTAGAGTGCAGCCATGGTGGAAAGCTGAGTTCATGACATGCTGTGTTCTTTTAGAGCATTTAGAGTTTAGAAACATTGATTAGAATATCGCAGTGATTTAAA
>JBBPBX010003541.1:57282-72737 GCA_038048925.1 Garcialebias charrua
TATATATTATCGCAGAGCTTCAGGGTATAGATCCCCGCCCCGATAAATGAGGGACTGCTGTATTTATGAAGATAAATGTTTTACAAGTTAGTGTTAAGGGCGAAATATACCTGAGCGTACAAGCAGTACGCCTATACGCCACGTACGTATGCCAAGGCAAAAGCGTAGCCCCCGCGTAGCCCCTCGGGCACAAACGCGCAAAGCTTTTTTTTTACGACCGCGAACGCGATGCGCGGTGTCTGACCATAAACTTCCCCGGCGCCGGACTGTTTTGTATGTTACACAAATGAAATAAATTCCCCTTCTTTATCGCTGATCGGGCCTTTTCTTTTGTTTTTTTGCCTAAAGTCAAGTATTCGCTTCTTCCTCCGTTCACTCGATGACTGAAATGAATGAATTCAGGTCCTACCTGGGTGCGAGATGTTTTAAATATCCCTGGTGCGCTGTGTGCTGCAGGAAAAGCGCTCCCTGTTATTATTTTTATAGGCTCTGTGCACAAGTGCCGTAAATCACTTGCGCATTGACCGGAAAGGTTATTTCCAGCTTCCGGTCTAGCCCCGGTCTCATTGAAAATAGTGCTGTCTGAATGTTTACAAGAGCTGCCCAAGACAATGTTCATCTTATCGTTGATTCCTGGTCCTCTGCTCCGACAAGCAAACGTAACAAGGGATTTAAATTGCATGTCTCAAGTTTTCTGCACAACTACTGAGGGTAAGTAACGTTAGTTTGATCGCGTTGTGTTGTTGCTACCTGTTAGCGGCTAACGTTAGCCTATTAGCAACGCGATCTTTTTTTTGTGTACTCACGTTATAGAAACAGATTTTCCACACTTAAACAAAATGGCTCATATTTTGTGATCATTCTACATACATGCTGCTCTTCTCAGTTTCATGCAAAAATCAGGACACAGCTGTGAAGCTGTTGTCAGGACTCTGTGTCAGGTCCATGAAGAAAGCAGAAAAACCTCACCATAGGGTGAAGCTAGGATTGTTCAGATGACAGTTTTAAGATTACTGGTTCAGTAACCCCACGTTCCTGTTGTTAATGGGGATTTAGCTAAGATGGTAATTAATAAATTGGCTACACTTTAAGAAGATGTAAACAGTTGAGTTTGGCCTTGCTAGTCTCCAGTGGGTTATTTGCTGCATGCATTGTTCTTCTTTTATGGTTGTTACTTTTAACCCAGTGTTAATTTGGTAATTCATGCATATTATTGTAGTTTTACTTTAATCTAAAGAACACACTCACAGCCCTTCTTCTTCTTCTGAAGGCTAGAAGTTACTCTCTGATTTAAGGGGGGTGAACATTTGTGCTCAAAACAGTTTTCATTTATTAAAAAATAGACTGTGTGCACCCTCATGTTATGTTTAACTTGTCTTCTAGTTTCCTGGAGGAATACATCGGAGGACTGGGCAGCAGAGCAGAGGAGTGGAGCGAGGATGTCAGTGTGAGTCAATCTAGTACATTCAGCTACATGTTTACATTCTTGGTCTAATTATTTTGACCTCGTGTGTTTTTATGCAGCTCTCAGAAACTAAAGTCTTCACTCCTGGACTGCTCCTCCTGTTAGCACCCTAGGAAGCAACACCTCCATTGGAAGACTGCCAGGTTTGGGAGCACCTGTACCTCCACCATTCTCCTCCAGCGGGGACATGAAGGTTTCTGAATTTAACACCACCTCTCTGTCGTCACAGTTCAGCCATAAGTTCATTAGTATCTGTGCAGTCTTGTTTGAATGTATGTGCGTGATATAGATTTAATTATTGTGTGTGTTTGCAGGTGATTGGCCTGCAGCCAGAGCCTTGTGCTGAGCCAGCTGGTTCAGAGACACTCCGGCCCCTCCTTGCCTCTGCCACGTCCATCTCAACAAGCAGCCCTTCTTCAGCGTCGTCTGCGCCCCAACACATCAGCACAGGCTGGCCTGGTTCTGGAGTGGCTGCTGCTGGTGCTTATCAGTCAAAGCAATTACAAGATTTTTTTTGTAAAATTTTCAGCCCTCATTAATCTGTTTACCTACTTGGTAGCAGATTCCATAAATCAATAAGTTTTATTTTAAAGGTTTTTAGCATATGATTTCTTACCTGTAAAATCTTGACCTTCTATTTCACAATTAAAGTTTTCAAATATTGAAATACAGAGGATATTGTGTTGTTGTTACTGTGGCTGTAAAACAAGACTAACAATAATTTAAAAAAATATCCAATTGAATGGATAATATATCTGTAATTTTCATTTAAGGCATTTGATTGTTAATATGTTTGTTTAACTTTACCCTGTTTTTGACACTATCAAACAAGGTTTTTCAAAGTTGGACCTCTCAAAAAACTTACATAGGTACAATAGGTTAACATTCTCACATATAATTAATTTAAAAGATATCCACATACCAAAATACAGTGGTCAATAAAATGTTTAGGTACTGCACTTACAAAAATGTGACATTTATTTTTATTTACCTCCAGAGAAAACAGTACAACATGTTTCCATCAAGAATATCTACTTACAAATGTAAGACAATGTCAATATACGTAAATGACAGCATTTTGTTTTTCTTCAAGACTGTGCCATCAGCTTTTCTGTCAAACTTCATATCTGCATTTCCTGACCAAAGAGCAGACTTTACTCTGGAGGAGCAGGGATGAAGGTGTTTGACACCGTAGTTCTGTACAGTCCAGGATAACTTGTGTGTCACTGTAGCGGCCATCAAAATCTTGTGCTGCAGCTCGGGGGCGGCTGCTGGTTATGGTGGGAGTTGGTGAAGACCAGACTCTGTGTGGAAGTGGAGGAAGGTGGTTCTCCTCCTCCAACACCAGGCTTCTGCAGCAAAGAGGCGAGATATATGAATCTTGTGCAGCACAGCCTGCAGAACCTAGATTAGTGTGTACAGTATTTACATGTCAGTACACTAACACACAGTGAACTAAAAACTCAATTTAATATACAATAAAATGACAAGTTAAATAGGTAAAATCAATAAAAAATGAAGTAAAATCAAGCCTCTATGGAGAAAACATTACCTTTGCCCAGGTGTGATATGGTTCTCAGCAGCAGGTGCACATGAGGGAGTGAAGACTTTAGTTTCTGAGAGCTGCATAAAAACACACTAGGTCAAAATAATTAGACCAAGAATGTAAATACAGTATGTAGCTGAATGTACTAGATTGACTCACACTAACATCCTCGCTCCACTCCTCTGCTCTGCTGCCCAGTCCTCCGATGCATTCCTCCAGGAAACTAGAAGACAAGTTAAACATAACATGAGGGTGCACACAGTCTATTTTTTAATAAACTGAAAACTGTTTTGAGCACAAATGTTCACCCCCCTTAAATCAGAGAGTAACTTCTAGCCTTCAGAAGAAGAAGAAGGGCTGTGAGTGTTTTCTTTAGATTAAAGTAAAACTACAATAATATGCATGAATTACCAAATTAACACTGGGTTAAAAGTAACAACCATAAAAGAAGAACAATGCATGCAGCAAATAACCCACTGGAGACTAGCAAGGCCAAACTCAACTGTTTACATCTTCTTAAAGTGTAGCCAATTTAATATTTAATTACCATCTTAGCTAAATCCCCATTAACAACAGGAACGTGGGGTTACTGAACCAGTAATCTTAAAACTGTCATCTGAACAATCCTAGCTTCACCCTATGGTGAGGTTTTTCTGCTTTCTTCATGGACCTGACACAGAGTCCTGACAACAGCTTCACAGCTGTGTCCTGATTTTTGCATGAAACTGAGAAGAGCAGCATGTATGTAGAATGATCACAAAATATGAGCCATTTTGTTTAAGTGTGGAAAATCTGTTTCTATAACGTGAGTACACAAAAAAAAGATCGCGTTGCTAATAGGCTAACGTTAGCCGCTAACAGGTAGCAACAACACAACGCGATCAAACTAACGTTACTTACCCTCGTAGTTGTGCAGAAAACTTGAGACATGCAATTTAAATCCCTTGTTACGTTTGCTTGTCGGAGCAGAGGACCAGGAATCAACGATAAGATGAACATTGTCTTGGGCAGCTCTTGTAAACATTCAGACAGCACTATTTTCAATGAGACCGGGGCTAGACCGGAAGCTGGAAATAACCTTTCCGGTCAATGAGCAAGTGATTTACGACACTTGTGCACAGAGCCTATTTCTGAGAGAACTTTTTATAACATATATAGTAGAAACACCGTATCAGAACACCGCAGAAGTCTTAAGCGAGCTGCTCATGAGCTGACTGAAAGCTGTCAATCATTTCAGTAGGCGTGTCAGCAAGTGACCAATCAGCGAGCTCAGTTGAGTCCCCTCCGCGCGCAGCTGCTCATATTACAACAAGGATCTGGAGCGAGAACGCGAGCGTTTGAAAGCTGATAAAAGCCAAGCTATAGCAGCGAAAGCATGCGCACAAAATGCGCGCGTACAGTGGCGTACTTCATGTACGCTCAAGTGTATTCCAGGCTTTAGAGCAACAACCAGGGGCGGCCGGCCAATAGGGGGTGCTAGGGCACCGCCCCACTAGAACTTCTGGACCGTTTTACATAGAATACTTTTTTTATTATAACAATGAAATTATAAAATAAAAATATTTCGATATATATGCATATATGTTTTTAGTTGTGTAGGATAAATATTTTATGATTAATGATGAGTTATATTGTTTGTTTCAAAAACGTTTTCTGATTGATGACGTATTTCCTGTTTGGGGCGCTCCGATCTTATCCATTGACTCTCGTTATAACTGGTGCATGCGCAGTTATTCCATGACATTACAAAACTATGGGACAATGCTGGGTGCAGTTTTCACCGCCCTGAACAGTTTAACCTGAGCTCTCTACCGATCGCCATGTTTCCGGTGTCGTTTATTTATTTATTATTATTATTATTATTATTATTATATTTTTCTGGAAAATGAGCCGTGCAATGACAAGCAGGCTGGCTGCAGGTACGTTTTAAATCATTGCATTTCTGACTTATATGCCTCTCAATTTTTATATGGCTGTTTGTGAATAAAGCCTTTAGCTGACTGTTTCTAAAAGGGGCATCTGGTGAATTTGTTTTAGAGCTAGCATGCTAATGCTAGCCTTTATCTAATGCTTATACTGTATTATTATATTACCATTCCTGACTGATATGCCTCTCAACTAGATCTTACAAAAGTTTTTTTGTAAACGTTATTTGTTTAACAAAGGCTTTATTCTTATAGATTATTATTCAATTATTGTTGGGTTTTGAGCAGATTTAGCTGCATCTCATTAAAAAGAAATCGGTCCTGCAGAAAAATGCTCTGATGCCACATTCAGTAATTATCTAAAACCAAAAAGTTCTTCAGACTTAAGAGGGAAATGCACAACAAGTGCAACTTGAACAGTCTTGTCTTATCATTATTCCAACATCACTTTTGAAAATCTACTTAGGAATTACTCAGTTCTTTTTTTTCCCTTTTATAGATGGCCTCCCTTCTCACTTTACAGCCATCCTCTCACACCGATATGAATATATTTCTTTTTTGTAGAGAGAAAGGAAAGACAGAAATTAAGACAACAAAACACAACAATCATCCACAAAAAAAGCACAAGGCAAATACACCCAACCTCCGTCTGCAATCCTGCAAAGTAGATGACAGAACACAGCAACACACGCATAAAGAATAATAACATTCATGACATTGCAGTAGAATTCCATAAATATACATACCCATACTTACAAATGAATATACAGTATAGTATACATACATTCATATTCAGTCACATACCCATCTACATATCTGCATATGATATCTACATATACATCCCTGCACCCATTGGTGTGTGGTTGTGAGCATGCATAAGTGAATAAGGTTCCTCGAATAGAACATTCAATAGTGAGCGCGAAGCATCAGAGATCCGCCCCCCCCAAGGCCCGAGGCAGACAAAGGGGGGATCAAAGCCCAAGACCCCAAGAAGGACCCCGAGCCCAGAGTCCCCAGGGCCACCCGAACAGGATGAGCCACTTACCAACTCCCCAGATCCAACCAAAGGGAAGAACAGGAAGAGCCCCACCAGTGACTACACACAATGATCCCCCAGGACCAACAGCGACAAACTCACAGGCCCCCGCCGGAGCCCGCTGCACCGACGTAGCCCCAGGCCCGGAATTACTCAATTCTGAAGCAAAAGTTATTTTAACTCAAGCTTGTGTACAAAACTTGAGCTGAAGTCAAACCTGTTAAATATCAGACAATATAAACTTTTTATATTCAACAGATGTCTGCTATATGGTTTTATGAACCTCAGTTTGAAAAAGCTCTTAAACATTTTCTTCCACTGTACAGGACACGGCAGAAGGTGATGATGATGAGGGATCCTCTGGTCCAGCCTGGATGTTTCTGAGAAGAGACGCCACCACTACAACCGAAACTCAGGGGAAGCAGTGAGGAGGCTAGAAGCAGCTCTGTTCAACCATCCAGTTACATTTCTCTGACTGATTACATTTTTAAATCTCCAAGTAAGAGCAGTCGAGGAAGTTGTGATTTAAAATCAGAAGATGTAATACTATAATGTAAACAGTGTTTAAATCTTGTGTGTCATTTAGCTCAAGTGTTGTACATTTTCCACAATAATGTAACATGGGCATCAAATTTGTTTTTACTAAAATGGTTAACACAAAACTGGACTCTGAGCCTGTCTTAAATCAAAATACACATTTTTGAGTGATAATACATCAATAAGAAGACAAGTCAGAATGTGTTGAACATTTTATTTTCTTAAAAGATTTGGTTCACAGAACATTGGTGCTATTCACAGCGCCAAGTCACAACAGAAGTAGTCTCAGGGCACTGAACAGAAACAATCAAATGTAAAAATAATGTTAACAGAAACTTTCATATAAAAATAATAAGTTAACAGAAACTTTCATATGAAAATAATAAGTTAACAGACACTTTCATATAAAAATAATAAGTTAACACTATTTATCTGAGGAGACTGCTTTGAGTTTAACTCCACGTTATAAAAGAGCTACAGTACCTGTAGTTAACCAGAGTTCTTTCAAAATGAAATAAGTAGAACTTCTGTTTGATTTGTAATTCTATGAACTTTTTCCTTTTTGTTAAATTTACTATGAATTTCTCACAGGGCTATTTTAAACCAGTATATAAATAACAAACTTATGAACTTCAATGTTATACATAGTTCCCAGACACGCCCCCATACCGGCTTCCGCACCACATCTGAAGGCAGAGAAAGGCAAAATGGCGAACTAGCAGAGCAAATTATACGGACAAAAACACGAGCTACCACAGCTTCACCAAGGAACAACAGCAAAATGGCAGTGGTCGAGTTAAATGAGTTTGAGAAAGAAATCATGGCAGACGAATCAGACAACTTGTCACAAAGTAGTTACTCCGATATCATTAATTATTTAATTACTACAAAGAGCGCACACCGGATTCACAGCACAGAGCTTTACAGCACACCGGCTTCACAGCTTTAAATCCAAAAAAGATGTGTAAACTGTCTCAATCAGATCTAACCAGCTAAAAAAAGGTTTAACTAAAATAACACAGCCAGCACAAACAGTCCAGGCTGAACACAGACCAGAACCAGCACTTTGAGTGTTACCGTGTTGGAAGTTAGCATGTTGTTAGCATCTGGAGCGGATGGTCCGTCGAGCTCATCGGACGGCGTGGATCCGTCGCGGCCGCGGAGGCACGTCCCATGGGACCGACGCGTCGCCCGCACGACTTGGCTCCCGTCCTCCTTCTCCCACTGGGACGGTCTCACCGCCGGGCCCGGTGGACCGTGAAGAGGCCGCGTTAGCGAGATGCTAAGCTAGCCACAGCATGCAAGACGGTGTCACTAAAATAATGAAAAAAAAAAAAAAAAACAGCTCTAACACACAGACAGTTGTACTCTAACATTGTTTCACAAAATGATTTATGTAGAATATTTTGTTTACCGGCCAAAAGCACGATCTTCTGAGCAGATCCAAGCAGAGATGGGGCGGTGTGAGTTTCTCCGATGAAATAAATCCTTCACGTTTTCTTTTTTTTTGATTAAGTGAAACCTGCGCGTTGCCCAAACGTCTACCCGACTGGAACACCCACTGACACAACACGAAGTAACCATTGCAATTAATTAGAAATTAACAAAAAAAACAACGTGAAAAATGGACATCCAGTAGAACGCGCTCCAACTGCTGCTTAGCCTACCTGTGGGAGGGTCAAAAAGGACAACCCACAGATGTGACGTCACATGGGAACTATGTATTAGTTTTATTTTTGCATGGGGTACACTTTTAAAAAAGAGCTTTATGTTTTAAAACCTCATGGAAACACATTTCCACATGTCCAGTGTGTGATGCTGCAGTCATGTTACTGAGCTCTCACTGATGGGCTAACCTGCTGCAGAATATCAAACAAAATTGGTATTATTATAATAAAAAAGAGCAACTTGTACAATCCAGTCCAGATTAGCAGCAGGTACAGTATAAAATCAGAAATGGTTCTTGTTGAGGAAAATGAGCATATCTGCTTCTCAGGCAGTAATATGTGTGTATTCTGGACAGACAGTGTCTCCTGCAGTGGACAACATGTTTGCTGGGTGTGGGAGAAGCTTGAACACAAATATGAGAATGCAAGATTAGATCTGACTGCAAAGAATAAGTCTTGTGTTGGTTTCACCACCACCAGCAGCAGGGTCCTCAGCTCAGACAGAACGGCTGGTGGAATGTCCTCCTGGTCCATCTGCAGCCCTCTCTTCATGGACATGGAGCTGTGACATTACGGTTATGTTCTGTGAGTCTTCTTCAGCAAAATCTCCTCCAGTGGAGACTTTCTGGACAGAATGCAGGGAGGTGGTTCCTAAACAAACAACAGGTTAATCAGTATTATCAGTAAAAAGAGATTATTAAATCATTTTTAAGATTGAGAATGTACATAATTTCATCATACACTTACATTGCTACTTCATTCTCAGGCCTTTACTTAAGCTGCATGGTGACCCCATCATCTCCGCAGTCTTCCTCTGTTGACCACAAAGAGCATTAACAAGTATTTATATATCAGATTTTAATAGCAGAAAGGACAGTTGTGCATGAATGACATTTCACCTGCTCAATCATCTTTCTCTGGATCTGCTGCCAGACACATCATCCATCTTCTATTTAAAGAGCAGAGCAGCTCTTATCCACCTTATAACAAGGTAGGATTAACTTATTTGACAAGTGGTCCATGGTAGGTGGTGTTTACTTGTGTTGATGGTTTTCACCATGTCCCTGCAAACATATAAACAAGCATGTCACGTTAGCTTACCATGAACAATTATTAGCTCTTTTGTTATTGCTTAATCTAAATGTTGGTGATTCCACATCTGAAAAGGGGATGCAACCTTTTCACAACATACAGGTAGTCCCCGATTTACGAGCGCTCTTACATACAAGGTTCCGGACTTACGAGCAGGTGAACGAGCAGTAAATTTGTAAAGAACATACAAAAAATACAGCACTTTTATGTGTTTTTAGATGAAAGTGTGTTAGCTAACCGTTTGGAAACAAGTTTCTGAGCATGTTTATGAACTAGTATGAACATTTGTGATGAAAAACGAGTGTTCGTAGTAGCGCTAGCATAAATTTTCCGACTTACGACCGAAAATCCGGACTTACGAGAACACGTGTTTCGTGTTCCGACGTACGAGATTTTCATCTTACGAGATACTCGTAGTAACGGAACTCGCTCGTAAGTCGGGGACCACCTGTATTCTGTAACTGTTCTGTGTCTCTCTTCATTCAGTTACACTGACGTATTTACGTAGGATGCTGTGGAGCCAAGCTAACAGTATTAGCCATTGATTTCAGGTCGTTTATCTAAGAAAAAAATATGAGCTAACGTTAGCATCGTGTTTGCATTTGAGTTGTCCTACCACTTTAAATTGAGTTTAACTTGTTAGCTACCTTAATGTTGGTATGAGACGTAGTTTATAGTTTTATTTACCTGATAGACGGACCACTCTGTTATTCTGAGGACACTGTCCAGATGAGGAAGCGAAAATAATCCGGTGGAGCTCGTCAAAGACGGGCCACTTTTTTACTTTGCTCTCCTTTGCACGATATAAAATTATTGCTTGCACTGAGCTGACTGGTCATTTTATTAAAGTTAAGCCACGCTTTTGACCGTAGCACAAACGCTTCTTCTTCTTCGTGGTCTTTTTTCTTCTTCTTCTTCTTCAGTTTATTGATTGGCGGATTGCAAGCAACTGATAGGCGCATACCGCCACCTACTGAGCATAAGTGTGCAGCTCATGGCCTCTTACCCTAACTGTTCATGTATTTTTCTTTTAATGTTAGTGTTTTGTAAAAATATAAGCAGTGCTTTTCTTATTCTTGTTGTTTTGTCCTTATCCCCTTCATTTCCTAATATTCCTTATTTTTTTTATTTTTTTTGAGAAATGGCCCCCCCCTGGTGGAAATTTCACGGGCCACCACTGGCAACAATAGCAACATTATAAATGTATTAAACATAACTGTATTGCAGTTCAGTATAACAAAACAAACTAGTGCAACAATGAATATATAGTACTGCGCAAAAGTAAAATTAAAAACAAAACTTGTGAGCAACTTCTTCAGGAGAAATTTCTGATTAAACATTAGTCATTCAGTGCTGCATGACACTGTTTTCAGAGTGTTTTATGTTTTGGGTCCCTTTCAAAGCCTCTGCAGCTTGTGGGTGGATAGTTCTTGATCTTCTCTTGTTCATATTAAATAAGTCAGATACCAGCCCCCACCTCAAAAAACCTCGACTCACGTTTACACCAGGGGCTTATTGGATGTGACCATGAGCTTGTGTGTAGCTTTCCTTTCAGCTCGGGCCAGTGAGTTTGAATCCTTTTGAACAGGCAGTAACATGAGGCAGTTATGACAGGCAGGACGACCCTTGATCACTGTTAATTACCTAAGAGGACATGAAGCTCCCAAACCGCCAGAGCAATGCTGCAAGCGTTATACATCAGGGAGAACACACAGATGTGTTTTCAAACCAGTTTGAGGCATGATGTGCAGGAGCAGTTAAACATTTGTGCACATCTGCGTCCCCTCATCTCCATTTTGTGACTTATTGTCCTTCAAGTGTCATGCTGCTCACCGGAAGATGATCGTTGTTCTTCAGCGCTGTTCAAAGGCAAAGCTGAGTTTGTCAAATCTGTCAAACACAAAAGCACACAAAGAAGCTCTCGAGTCGCTCTTTTTTAATGAAGCTGAAGTCATTTAAGATTTATGAAAGGAGTTTTTTAAAACCCAGCTACAATGGACTGTCATTTCACTTGGAGTCAAAACACTTGCATCATCTCGTAGGAAATGATCTACACTGGCTGTACGAAGATGATGCGTTGAATTCCCAGGTGATTAAAAGTAGAGAACAGGAAGAGGGGGGAATCAGGTTTGGTCATGCTCATAGTTATTATTACATTTTCAGATCTTATGACATAAAACGAAAGGAAACTTAAAAGAAATCCTGCCGAATAAAGTTTTTTACTTTAACTTTTAAACATGCCCTCTGTTCCTCATTTACATTATGAGTCAACATGGGGTGCTGGTGACTCAGGACAGTCTATTTTGGAGAGTATCCATTGAAAAGCCTCCACTTAGAGCATAGATGGTCATGGTGTCCTTGGAAATATTGACTGGATTACGACAGAGCAGTGATAGACAGCAGATGTAATCCTGCTGTTTCTCATGGGAGGGAACTTGTCAATAAGAAGAACTAATGGCCTGCTTTGCACATAAAACCAACTGGACCCCTGGACGCCTCATTTATACTTTAAATGTGCATTAAATAACAAGGAGTGAGACATAAAAGCAAAATGTTTTAAACCCGATGTGAGTTGTTAACTTTATGTCACCTCACGTGGTGAGCTATCTATGTAACATCTGGATCTCTGTGTGAAAACTGACAGCTGATTTTACCTGAAAAAAAAATCTAGTTTTTAAAGCTATAAGGCTGCGAATGCCCAGTCATTAAGGAACATAATTACTATTAAATGACCATGACTTTTACATTGCTAGAAGAATAGTCAGTTTGCTACACATTCCCCAGTTTTAGAAATTGTCAAACAAATATATCCTTCAAAACATATTGTTTGATGTGGAGTGATGTGCTTGTTCTTTTGTTAGCACAACATGGACACATTTACATACACACATATGATTTTAGGGAAAAGAGTGAGAAAACAGCCTTCGTTAGAGCTCTATAGCTCATACACTTGACAGTGGAAAAATAATTCAAGGTTTAATCAAGACACATCAGGACTTTACTTGTCTGCACAGTCATTGTGATGTTTTTAATGGTTTTTACATTCCGGTAATTACATTTATAGTTTTGTGATTTCTTTTTAAAGTATTAGCTACAAAATGTTCAATTTAAGGTGATGTCAGGCACAACACATTCTTAACTGTCTACACATGTCCAAATGTTAACAAATTAATCATGAATTCTATAAATAAAAGAATGGCCCACAAGCTGTAGTTTACCCATTATGTTTACCAGCTTCTTCCTTTTAGGGTCACGGGGGTCCCTCGTCGTGACCATATCCAGCAGTCACTGTGTGAGAGGAGGGGGACACTGCAAGGTCACAAGTCCACACAGGGACACAGAGACAAACAAGAAAAACAGCCATTCACTCTCTCCCACCTAGAGACAATTGGGATTAACCTGTATAAATAAAGGTTGAATGAATTTGGAATTATCTATCAGCCTAAAATGAATGTTTTTGGTCTGTGGGAGGAAATTGGAGGATCTGGAGAAAACTCACCTATGCATGGAAAGAACATGAAAACTCCACTCAGATGCTGGTTAATGGCAGGCTGGGGTTACATATATCAAAACATTGATATTGTTGTCATTTCACCCCATGTCTATAGGACTTTTATTCTGTAAAGTCAGCTCACACTGCAGTGTGCACAGCCTGCCTCTCTCAGAAACTTATCTTCAAATCGACAGTCTTTTTGACTTGTCACATCTCCCACATAAACACTGCAGACACAAAAGTTGACATATGTGACAAGTGTTGTCAGAAGACTGCTACCGTACTTAGTTTAGAGTGTCTTTCAAAACACCTTTTTATTTTTTGCACAGCAAATGTTTGTCTGAGGCTTACTTTCTACTCTGCATTTCTGTTCTCTTTTATTGAGAGCACTGTTGAGCCACTGGCAGAAGACAATAATCAATAATGAATTTCAACATTTATTGATAATTTTTACATTTAAAAAAATGATGTAAAGAAGTAAAAACAACTAGTTTCTACCTTTAGATGAAAATGAAAGCACTGAACCCTGCAGGCCTATGTGGCCTTTTATGTGAGGAGAAATTAAGTATCCCACTTTGAAGTAATAAAGCAAAAAATAGTAGTGTTGTTCAAACATTTGCATGAATTTGACAAAAAATAACATCCCAAGCTAGCCTTTTTTTGTTTTGGGTAAAAACCAGAACAATTAAATGTCCTGTACGTTTTCATCAAAGCTTCATAGATCAGGGACTAAAGAGCTGCATGTGGCCCCAGAGCCACAGGTTGCAGACCCCTGCACTAGACACTGCATATTGTCATTGCCTAAAACTTTGGCATCAACCTTGTCAGTTAGGAAAATAATTTAAAATCCACAGAACCAATTTTAATGAAACTTTTAGAGAGTAAATACTGGGTGTACACCTACAACTCATTGACTTTACCCAGCATTAAAATGTCTATAATTTAGTCGGGTTTAGTGAACTAAATTTAGTTTACTTTGTAATAGAACCAGATTGTCCATAAGCTCAATGCTAATCATTTACAAGATTTGACCAAAAGGGTATTACTCCAGCCTTACTGTAAAATAACATTTTCTTTTAAATTGGCATAAAGGGTGTGAGGCAACATGCGTTCCTTAAAAAAATGCTAGGCCTTTAATTACAAAAGTAAACACCACATTACGCACTGGATTTGTAAAAAGAAAGTTAAGGAATGTTGAAGCACTTGCATTTTCAAAGTTTCTTCAGAAATATTCTAGTGATACTCTTGTCCTTTGTAGAAATAAAGTATAGCAGTCATTCCTGTGGTTTATAACCAAATAACAGTTGTTTAACAAGTGCAACTTTGTTGTCACTCCTGCTGAGCAGATACATTCACGCATTAGCTGCCAGGCTGTCTGCTCTATAATTATTAGTTTTTTACTTAACGTCTTTACATTTATCCCCTTAAGATGTACTGTGGAGAGACCAGAGTAAACAGAAGCGATCTGCGACAACTACATCTGCGCAGACGATGCCGAAGGAAGTTGTGAAAAGAGAGCGGTGGAGGGAAGATGACATCATCGTGGACGCTCCATCTGTCAGTTCTTATAAGAAATGGGTTACAACAGAGATCTGATCGACACAAGGCCTCACGCTTTACCAACCACTGGCTCACAAACGTTACGATAACTTGAATTTAATATTTCAAGTGAAGTTATTGCCATCGCAAATTTCCCCTTTCTTCAGGTGTGTTTTTGTTCATTTTCAAAAATATTATGCTTTTTAGCAAATGTTAAAGCGTTTTGATATCACTGGACGCATCAGATTTGTGTTTGTAAGCTGTGCCATGTTGTGCGTGGAAAGAAGGAGAGCGAGAGACAGAAGAAGAGAGATGCTTGGGGAGCCAGAAAACAACACTATCAAAGGAGGGCTTCAAAGACTATCAGCTACGTCTCCTGGGTAATTTGCGATCCTGCATTCTTTCAACTTCAAAGCGGCCGCTGTGTGCTGGAATACTGCAAGTGGGAGTGAAAGTGGGGGGGTGAGACGAAGGTTTTCGACGAGGGGGGAATCTGATTTCTCTAATAAATGCTGACACCAGACCTGTTTGATATTAGATTCAGGGAACAGTTTGATTTGTTATTGCCTTTGAAACTCTTCAGACGTCCTTCAGAGTGGCAGACTGGCTACCACTGTGCCCTGAGAGCAAGGGAGAAGAGCAGAGAGAGACAGGCTGATGACCATTAAGGTGCTATTGATTAGGCGTCTTGTTGTCTGACTTTTTGCCTGTGTCTTTACTGGGACTCATTCGGTTCACCCTTTAATATGCTATCAACAACTCAATGCACTGGTACCTTTAAAAAAATAAAAATGTTTTTTTTTAGAGCTGAGAAGCCGGATTTTTGCTGAAGATAGCTCATTAGACGTGACTCAATGACTCTACTGGGGATCTGGTTTGAAAGGCACTAAAGCGTTGCTCGTATAAAAATAATTTTTATATATTTTACAATATTTTTCACAAAAATCCCTATTAAAGTAAAAAGCATAATCCTCAACATTAATGTACAGCTACAAAAACACTAAATGTGATAATCTAGATAGGTAAACACGCAACATTTAGCATTATGTTGGCGCTGTGGTGACATAATGTCTTTTTCAAAACCTAATTTATAAGAAACATTGCGTGGCCTCAAAAGACCTTGTTGAAAATGCAGAGCTGTTAGGGAGAAGCTGC
>JBBPBX010003542.1:8220-31165 GCA_038048925.1 Garcialebias charrua
ATTTCTTAAAAGTATAGGTTCGGCAAATTATTGGGGTGGCTGGAGATTAATTGGTGGTGGTCAAGGCCACCATTGGCCTCCACCTGGCTCCACCACTGGGCCTGGTGGTGGATACAATTTCTCTCTTCACTCATCAGGATCCGTCACTTTGTACTGCTTCAGACAAAGAAGAAAGAATAACTACACATGTTCCTCTCCACAGTGTAACTACTAATCACGTGAATATCTGTCACCAAACACATTAAGGTTTACATACAACACATTTTTACATGTTTCGTTCTACTCCAGAAAAATACTCGCCTCAAGAATGACAAACATTCAATTTTTAATTGCTTCAATGACGGGAGCCATCAGCATATTTCAGAATCTGTTGGAATCCTGGTAAAAACCATTGCAGATATGTTCCTGTCTTTGATTTTAAACATCTACCTTATAATGTTTTGCTAGTTTTTTGATATTTTGTTAAAAAAAAACTATGTATTTCTCTCTTGTGTTTTTTGTTTGTTTATTGTTTAAGGAAATTCTACCAATGCTGTTCATCATTCTTTAGTTTTAGCAGGTCGCTTTTGTAAATGAGCCCATGAGACTCAATGAGATTTACCTGACTAAATAAAGGTTGAATGAATTGAATGAATGAATCAATGAATGAATATTGCTTGTTCCCTTATCAGTCATGTCACTCGGTGCAACATAATGCTATGGGAATTGCGGCCCGCGCGATCACCTGAAGGAATACAATCACGCCTTTACGGTAGGGGCGTCAGCGTCACGCCAGAGGCCCCGCCCTCTGGGTACTTAAGGCGCTGACGCCCATCCATTGATCTCTTATTACCCTTCACCTTTCTTAAAACCTGAACTTCGTGGGACTTCTCTGTTGTCGCATCGCTCGATCAGAGGTGAGCTTGCTCCCTACGCTGAGCGTACAGAGAAATTTTCCTGCGTACCGCTGGGCTGGCGAAAGCTAGTCCAGCATTTTTCTACTTACCTTGAAGTTTTCTTCTCTCTCCGCAGCTGCTTCGCTCGACGGCACTAACTGCGTCACAACACTCCCTGCTAACTATTAGCAGGCTAATCAGCGAAAGCAAGACAATGGAGGAGACGTCTTCGAACAAAAGGAAACTAGGAACGGCCTCGACGCTTCTCGTCTCCGGACATGGCTCCCGAGAAGGGAAAACGGAGGACAAAGGTTCCGAAGAAAACGAGCAGGACGACAGCCCTTGCTCGCACCCCTGCCCCAGCGGCTGCGGCTACTCCCTCTCGGCGACGGACACCCATGAGGCCTGTCCTGTCTGCCTAGGGATTCTGCACGCAAGAAAAGCGCTGGAATCCCCCGACTCCTGCTCCCACTGCTGTCAGATGCAGGCGGTAGTGAGGAAACGCCGCGTGGATGCGTTGGCTAAATCCATGGCGAAGGCCGCAGCGCTGAAGGCCACACGCCTCAAAGAGCTGCCCGCTCCCCAACCGGAGCTCGAGAACATGGACCTGGAATGCAGCGGTCAAGTCGGGGATGAGAACGTGTCGGACTCCTCGGTCCCCGTCGAGGACTCGACGCCCGAGGTGTCTGACTAAGATGCCGAGTACGGTTGCAGAGGAGAGAGTGTAGATTCCTCCCAGAACCTGGCGCAAGTTCTACCGGAACCGGACGTGTCGGTCGCTGCTCTGTTCGACCTGTGCCATAGAGCGGCGGATGCCCTGCAGGTCGCGTGGCCAGACCCCACGCCTCGCCAACAGGTTACGAGGCTGGCGGGAAACTACTTCTACGCAAAGCAGCAACCGACGATGTCGCAGAAAATGCCCATTTTCCTGGACTTCCTCATGGAGCTCACATGCTCCTGGGCGGAACCCGGAGCTCCCATGACGCTGCCACTTTTCCGACTCCTGGATGTCGCTGGAATGGAGAAAGCGGGCCTCACCAGCGTACCCCTGATAGAGGAGACCCTGGCGGCTCACCTGGCCCCCGTAGCTACGGGGGCGAAGCCAGCGCTACCCAACAGGGCCTGCTGGGCTTCAGAGAAACAGCTTGAAAAGTGTTACAAGGCTCAGGGCCTCGTGGCTCGTGCGATGAACGCCTCGAGCATGATGTAGGCGTACCTGGCAGAAAAACTGTAGGAACTCCAGGTAACGACAAACGAACAAGCCGCAACGGAGGCCATGGAGGAGGTCCGCCGTGCCTCTGACTTCGTACTCCACATGATGGGGACAATAGCCATCATGCAAAGCAGAGCAATGGCGGAAATGGTTGTCGCCCAACGCCATCTCTGGTTGACTTTGACGGACCTCCCGGTAAACCAGAGGGCCCCCTTCCTCCAGCACCCGATTGAGCCGACAGGACTCTTCGGGGGAGCCCTGGAACGCATCCAGGCCAGGCTTGAACAAAGCCCTCCGCGTGGAGCTGCCGAGGAAAAGCTTTGCACCCCCAAGGGAGACATGTGTCACCCTCCACAGAAGAGACCTGCTGGTGACAGTGAACCTTCCCAGTATCGGCCAAAAGCCTCTTCAATGACTCCATGTGGAAAGCAGATTCGGGCCTGATGAAACAGGACAAATTCATGATTTTACAGGTTTGCCCGCCCACGTGGTACGGGAACCTAAACTTTTGAGCCCAGTCTCCACTTGTAAAACACTACAAGGAGCTGGTGACATGTGTGTGTGCACTAAACATGACTCGCCTACTGTATGTGTAATCAAAACAAACACTGTTTCATGCATATACGAAAATAAAAGTACCAAAGCACAGACTGCCCTGGTTCTTGACTCGAGTCCCACTTTTATAAAACACAAACCATGTGGTCAAACTATGAACCGCAGCAAGATACACAAACTCTGCCTGAGACAGTCAGATCTCGCAATATCTTCTGTTGGGCTGACCAGCCTGCTCGAGAGCTCGCGAGAGGGGTCAAAGGCCACCCCTCCCGCACTCAAACATGGCGGGTAGCGATTGGACATGCCTTCCAGGCTCATGGCGCACGCGCAGACCTGAAGGGCGTGTCTACCAAATGAATGGGTCATGACGACGATATGTCATGGGCTCAAGTTGCAGTTCACCAGGAGACCGCCCCTCTTCACAGGGGTACTGCAATCAAAGATTAACCCTGCACGCGCACACGTGCTGAGGGAGGAATTTTTGACAATGTTACAGAAGGGAGTGATAAGTTTGGTCCCGAAACGCAAACTACGCTCCGGACACTACAGCAAGTACTTCCTGGTGTCCAAAAAGGATCATTCCCTGAGACCGATTCTGGATCTCAGGACTCTGAACAAAAGAATAAAAAAAATTAAGTTCAAGATGCTTACACTGCGGCAGGTTCTCCAGTCTGTGAGACCAGGAGACTACGCTTGTACAGTGGATTTGAAAGATGCCTATTTCCATGTAGGTGTGGAGGAAACACAGAAAGTTCCTTTGTTTTGCTTTCGAGGGAAAGGCTTATGAATTCAAAGCCTTACCCTTCGGTTTGAAGACGGCTCCTCGTACATTTACTAAAGGTCTGGACGCAGCCCTGACCCCCCTTAGGAATCAAGGACTCAGGGTTATGAACTACCTGGATGACCTCCTGATTCTGGCTGGAAGCAGAATACAGGCCCAGTCACACTCCTGCAAGGTGATCTCTCACCTGGTGTCTTTAGGTTTTGTCATAAACCTACAAAAGAGTGACCTAACTCCATCACGGGTTACCGTATTTCTGGGAGTACAGGTCGACATCATCCGCTACAGAGCATGGCTCTCAAAGGAATGTTTCCTCGATTCGCCATTGCCTGACAAAATTCAAACTGGATCAGCGGGTCCCTATGAAAATGTACCAACGCCTTTTAGGCCTCTTGGCGGCAGCCATACCCTGTGTGCCACACGCACTGCTGAAAGTGCGGGCCCTACAAGTATGGCTAAACCAACAGACACAACCCGCCCTGCCTGGTGGAGTAGGAAAGGTTAGAATAGATTAAGAGTGCCTGAGGGCCCTGGAACCTTGGAGAGACTTGTCTGTTTTCACGGAAGGGGTTTCGCTGGGTAGGGTGCCATCTCATGTAGTCATCACGACGGACGCCTCGAAAACAGGATGGGGAGCGATCTGCAGAAATCAGAATGCTCGTGGCCTTTGGAATAAACAGGAAGCGAGATTACATATCAACTTCCTGGAATTATTGGCCGTATTCCTGTCAGTAAAATACTTTTTTGGCAAAGGTCTGATTGCAGGGCAACACGTCCTGGTAAAATCAGATAACAGGACCACAGTGTCCTTCATCAACAGGGAGGGGGGGGAACAAGGTCCCGAGCCCTCCTCGAGCTGACGCAGAAGATGCTCACATGGTGTGCTCCAAGAATCTTGTCACTCAGGGCGACTCATGTTCCCTGTGAACTAAATTATGGAGCGGATGCCCTCTCGAGAGGGCCTCTCTTGGCGTCAGAATGGAGACTGAATCCACGGGTCATGGAACAGGTCTGGTCACAATTTTAGAGAGCTTCAGTGGACTTGTTCGATGGCAGAGCTAGCTCACAGTGTGACCTTTACTTCTCTCTGAAGGAAACAGATACACCGTTGGGAATGGATGCTCTGGCCCATGATTGGCAAGTAGGGGTGCTGTACTATAATTTTCCACCTGTCCCTCTGATCCAGGTGACACTGGAACGTGTACGTCAGGGAGCCCTCTCCCTGATTCTGATAGCCCCCAGGTGGCCGCAGAAACCTTGGTTCCCGGAACTAATCTCACTGTTATCAGGGACACCATGGCAGTTGCCTTCTCACAGGGACCTGTTGACTCAGGCACGTGGGCAGCTTCTACACCCACGTCCGGAGTTGTGGCGGCTTTCAGCCTGGCCTTTGAAGGGAACTAGCTGAGGGCCTAAGGCTTTGATTGCTTTTCTCCTAGTCAATCAGCAACAACATACACAAGGGAATCCCTTGGCATTTATGTTTGCTTGGGAGATGCTCAATGGAGGGGTTCTTCTCTCCTTTAACAGGTCTCTGACATCAGGATGGGCCCCACTTTTCATTCAACCGTTATTTAGTCAGGTAAATCTTATTGAGCCTCGAGGGCTCATTTACGAAAGCGACCTGCTACAAACTAAAGAATGATGAACAGCAATGATACAAATACATTAAACAATGAACAAATGAAAAAGTAGCAAAGTAGCAAAAACATTATAAGGTTTGACTTTGACAGTCCTAGTGAATTGTCTGTTCAAGGAGCAGATGAGGGACTCATGCGTGCCCCTTGTATATATGAAAATTTTCCCCTGGGGACTTGGAAGGTTACCCTGTGCTCGAACTAAGTTTTCTACCTCCACATTGCCATCTGATTGCCAGTGGCATAATGGGTCCCTTACTCTTTCCTCCTGCTTCTCAGGATTTCCAGAGAAAAAAGGAGATGATGGGTAATCACACTAGCGGAGCACGCTTATGCTGTCTCTAGTTGGTGTTTCATCTATGTGTCCAGTGGTAACATCAAGCTGATGTTTCTACATGAGGCATTTTTTCCTCCCAGACTGTGCTCTCTCCATACCTTGAGGAGAGCAGCTGGGAGATGCCTGCCATATTAAGGCAGATGTTCTCACATGCATTTTGCTGAGCATTTCAAGGGCGTGAATGAATTACGTTCCCATAGCATTATGTTGCACCGAGTGACATGACTGATAAGGGAACTGAAAGTTATGCACCATAACTCATGTTCCCTGAAGGAAGGGAACGAGGTGCAACATACCTGGCCCTTTCAATGCTGAAAGCTCGGTGAAGTGCATTTTGGAGATCGATGGATGGGCGTCAGCGCCTTAAGTACCCAGAGGGCGGGGCCTCTGGCGTGACGCTGACGCCCCTGCCGTAAAGGCGTGATTGTATTCCTTCAGGTAATCGCGCGGGGGTGCAATTCCCATAGCATTATGTTGCACCTCGTTCCCTTCCTTCAGGGAACATGAGTTATGGTGCATAACTTTCAGTTTTGTTGTTGATTAGAGTATAGAATTAAACTTCAACACGCTTTTCCACATTTTACTTAACTCTTTAAAGTTGTCTATACAACTAACAACTGATTCCCAATTCTTCAAGTGTAGCCACTTTAGCCATGTTTTGTAAACCTGCTGCATTCATGACAGAAGTAAAGGTCTTCTGATGCAAACGGCATAGCAGATGAAACGTATCTTTAGCTTCCGATCTTCATGTTATCAGCTCAGCCTCTCGAGTTACTCTGAATGGAATCAGATAATATTGGAGAGAACATCGGCTGAACGAGGCGACACAACTCGATAGGAAAAATACAAATAAACCTTGGAGAATTGTTGTGGCAGAAGTTAGAGCTGTCGCTCGTCTGCATATTGTAGAGTACTACAGTTTTCCTGATGAAAGTTTCTTCTGTATGTTTTTTACAATCAAAATATTTCAGCATACAGTATTTAGTGATTTTTTTTAAACATCCATGCATCAAAATATTTGACTCAATCAGAAACACTGTGCTGTGACTTTAATTGTAACATTTTAAATAATTTACCCATAATTACAAGTTGTAATAAATACATTGTTCTTAAAAATAACATTATTCTCTGAAATCCACTTCAGATTTATCTTTTTATGTTTCTTTTAGTTTTAGCAACCACTCTGTAATTGTTGCTTTAAAATACTGTGCTGCTCATTTTATTTATCAGCTATGCTTTAGCTTATTTAAGCTAAGTTTAAGTTCAAGCTATTGTCCTGTTTATTATAGTTTATAGCAACTGCTGAGTAAATTTTAGCTTTAAGAACATTTTTGCTGACTTTAGCTTTTATTTACATTTTTTGGTCATTTTTGCTGTTAACTACGGTTTATCCAATTTTAGTTTTTAAATACAGTTTTTGCTCATTTTAGCGCCAATTTTGTAATTGTAACTTTTAGCCACTGAATTGGTAATCATTCATTCAACCTTTATTTATGCAGGTTAATACCATAGCTTTTAGATACTGGTTTATTAATCATACCTTTTAGCTACTGGTCTGATAAATATAGCCTTTAGATACTGTTTTCGTAATCATAACATTTAGCTACTGGTCTGATAATTATGGCCTTTAGCTATTGGTTTGGTAATCATACCTTTTGGTTAGGTAATCATACCTTTCAGCTGCTCTATTGGTATTTCTAGCTTTTAGCTACTGTTTTAGTGATAATAGCTTTTAGCTACTGTTTTGGTAATCCTAGCTTTTAGCTACTGTTTTGGTAATCATAGAGCTTTTAGCTACTGTTTTGGTTATCCTAGTTTTTTAGCTACTAGTTTGGTAATCCTAGCTTTCAGCTACTGTTTTGGTAATCATACCTTTCAGCTACTCTATTGGTAATCCTAGCTTTTAGCTACCGTTTTGGTAAGCCTAGCTTTTATCTACTGTTTTGGTAATCATAGCTTTCAGCTGCTGGTTTGGTAATCATGGCTTTTAGCTGCTGGTTTGGTAATCACAGCTTTTAGCTGCTGGTTTGGTAATAATAGCTTTTAGCTGCTGGTTTGGTAATCACAGCTCTTAGCTGCTAGTTTGGTAATCACAGCTTTTAGCTGCTGGTTTGTAATCACAGCTTTTAGCTGCTGGTTTGGTAATCACAGCTTTAGCTGCTGGTTTGGTAATCATAGCTTTTAGCTGCTGGTTTGGTAATCACAGCTTTGAGCTAGTTTGTTGATTTTAGCTGTTAGTTTTCAGTTTTCTTTTTACTTATTTTTTTAACAAATAACAGCAATGTCACTCAGGGCTCAGAATTCACACATTTTCACTGAAATTTTCTTCTTGTTTTCTCCCAACAAACACCCCTCTTCTGTTTTTGTTTTTTTAAATCATTTTTATTCCCAGTAGTACATATCTTTTTATTGAGCTTTATTTATACAATATTTCTAACTGAAATAATACTTTAGATTTTGGTAATTAGTATTGTTTTTTGTTCATATATCTTCTTCTGAAACTCTTCCAGGGTGTTGTAGACGTTTCCTTCTGCCTGCCTGTTTGATAAATACAAACTTTTTGGCAGGAAGCTGTCTCTGGTGTGCAGTATTTTGGGTCGTGCATGCTGAAAGCTAAACGTCTGCGTGTAAGTCCTGAAACCTGCAGCTTCTGTCCAGGGAGCTGGAGATCAGCCGGGACAGGATTCAAACCCCAAATCCAGCGCAAAGATCTATGAATAGACCCAGCAGGCTGGAGATGTGAGGCAACAAAGAAAAAGTGCAAATTATTGGTCACTGGAGATTAACTCCAAGGAGAAGTTTCAAACTTTGAGAAACTAAAAGTTGCCCCAAACAGCAAAGAGAGAAGCTAGTCATTCTGTGTTAGCACAAATGGGAAAAAAAAAGGTCAAATATATACAGGTACCCGGTAGTCCTCGACTTACGACGGTCTCGAGTTACAATGTTTCGCGGTTACGACGCATCTCCCATAAAAATAAAAATAATTTTTTGAAAATTTATTTTGAAAAGCCGAGTTACGCAGTTTCCGGTTTTACGGCGTAAACGTAGCGGCGGAGGAATTCTGCACTGTACTCTCTAAAAAAGCTCAGTCTGGTCCTCTGGACATTCAAAAAACAAAACAAAACTGTACTGTGAACGCAGTTTTACGCCGTAAACGAATGGAGAATACGGAGGAGGGATGGAGGAAACGGCTTCACCAGCATACCAGTAGGAAAGTAACTCTTTTTTTCCCCTTCATTATGGCTCCCAAATGTATGTTTTTTGATAAGTATGTAGGGTACTGTGTTAGGATAGGCTAAGTGCCTTTGTCTGCCTCGGGTCTTGGGGAGCGGGCCTCTGATGCTTCACGGTCGCTATCGAATGTTCTATTAGAGAAGCCTTATTCATTTATGCATGCTCACAACCACACACAAATAGATGCAAGGATGTATATGTAGGTATCGTATGTAGATGTGCATGTGATTGCATAATGTATATATATGTATGCATGTATATATCTGTTCCAAAGGTTCCATAGGTATATATATTTATAGAAATCTACTGCAAATTCATGAATATTCTAAGTCTTTTATCTATATGTATACTGTATTGTTGCTGTCTTCTGTCATGTTCTTTGCAGGTTTACAGACAGCGGTCGGGTGTATTTGCCTTGTCCTCTTTTTGTGTATATTTATTATACTTTGTAGTCTTACTTTCTGTCTTTCCTTTATTTTTATCCTATTTTATAATAAAAGATTCATAATGGTGTGAAGAGGATGGCTGTAAGGTGAGAAGGGAGGCCATCTATAAATGGAAAAAGAAAAAAAAAAGGATAGGCTAAGTGCTTGGTAAAATACAGTACTGTACATATGTTCCGACTTACGTCAAAATTCGGTTTATGCCGCCGCGTAGGAACGGATCTCCGTCATAAGTCGAGGACTACCTGTACAAGAAAGACTTTTTGGGGGCTTTTGCAACAACAGCTTCATGCAGAGAGACTAAAGTAAGCAGTGATCGTGTTCGTACGAAGGATTTCTTCTCACAGCTGCACTTCGGTTGCTGCAGGGCTGAAGATTCTTGAAGATTCTTGCCGTTGCTCTTCAGAAGTTGCTCAGTGCGTCAGACGATCCGGCTCCAAAGGCTCAAACAGTCTTGACACTTAAAGCGCCGCTGGAATACAGAGCAGCTTCTTTCTTCAAACATCATGAACACAGAACACGTTTTAGTCAGAGCACAAAAGGCCCGATGAGGGAAAAAAAAAACAGGTTCTGGGTCACAATGCTGAGATGTTTCTAAAACGCTCACATCAAAAGGACTTTGTGCACCTTGTACAACCCCAAACCTGAAAAAGACTGCGCTGCTGTGTGAAACGTTCCTGAGGAGATCATCCGCTGCAGGTTCTGTTCTGGTCCCATGGAGGGTTCAAGCTCTTCAACAGTCCTGGGTCTCCTTTGCTGGATTTTACATTTCACGATGCACCAAACATTTTCCACGGCTGCGAGGTTCGGACTGCAGGCAGGCCGTGTTGCTGGAAGCAGTTTGTGGTTCAGCATCGTCTTGCTGAAATATGCAAGGCCTTCCCTGGAAAAATACTTTCTGGACAAGAGCATTTGTTGTTCCAAAGCATGTAGATATTTTTTTCTGTATTCACGGGGCCTTTCCAGATGTGTATGCTGACACTGCCAGAGGTTTTAATGCACCCCCATACCATCAGAGAGGCAGAGTTTTGACCTATGAGCTAACAGGCTGGATGGCGCATCTCGTCTTGGATGCGGAGGACGTGTTTGTGGTGCTCAATCAGAACTTCAGATTTGGATCCATCTGACCACAGATCAGTCCATCTGAAATGAGTTCTGGTCCAGAGGAGAAGGCAGCGGTTATGGATGTTGTTCACATCTGGCTTTTTGTTTGTCTGATAGAGCTTTAAGCGGTATCTGTGGATGAACTGTGTTTACAGACAATGATCTAAATCAAATCACAATGCCAATTTTTATTTTGCAGAAAAGAGCTATTAGAATTATCACCAGAAAGAATTCTCATCATCCTTCAAGCATTTTGTTTTATCAAACAAAACTGTTGAAATTTTATGATTTAATTGATTATAATATCTTGAAAGCTCAAACTAATGCACTTCCTTCTAATATTCAGAAATATTTTGTCAGAAGGACGAGTAATTATAATCTTAAGGGGACAGATATATTTGTGAAGCCACCTTTTAGGACTAGTTTGAGGGGAAGATCTACCATAATTGAAGGAATAGGGTTATGGAATAAATTGGAGTCTGATATTAAAGTGGTCAGATCAATTGTTACATTCAAAAGAATGATTAAGTTTAAACGGTTAAAAACATATATTTAAATGAGTTGAAATTTGGAAGTTTGTGTATGACACCGAGGGTAGTAATTATTATTTAAGTTGTTCACTATTTTGGAAATTACATGAGTTGGTTGTATCATGTGTTTATTTTTAAAGGTTAAAATTAAGTTGATTATTTATTTGTAATCCAAGTAGTTGGGTATATGAATTGTTTATTTGAGAAAAAAGGGGCAGAAAAAATAAGATTTTTTTCTTCTTCTGCCGCCTTTCATTTTATATACTTTTTTTCTCTTTTTTTCTGTATTGTATTGTTTTCTTGTTTTAATCATAAAATGAATGAATAAATAAATCAAATCAAATCATATCAAATCTGTGGAAGTGCTCCTGAGGCCCGAACAGAACCAGAGACCTGGTTTTAATACATAGTTCCCAGACACGCCCCCATACCGGCTTCCGCACCACATCTGAAGGCAGAGAAAGGCAAAATGGCGAACTAGCAGAGCAAATTATACGGACAAAAACACGAGCTACCACAGCTTCACCAAGGAACAACAGCAAAATGGCAGTGGTCGAGTTAAATGAGTTTGAGAAAGAAATCATGGCAGACGAATCAGACAACTTGTCACAAAGTAGTTACTCCGATATCATTAATTATTTAATTACTACAAAGAGCGCACACCGGATTCACAGCACAGAGCTTTAGAGCACAGAGCTTCACAGCTTTAAATCCAAAAAAGATGTGTAAACTGTCTCAATCAGATCTAACCAGCTAAAAAAAGGTTTAACTAAAATAACACAGCCAGCACAAACAGTCCAGGCTGAACACAGACCAGAACCAGCACTTTGAGTGTTACCGTGTTGGAAGTTAGCATGTTGTTAGCATCTGGAGCGGATGGTCCGTCGAGCTCATCGGACGGCGTGGATCCGTCGCGGCCGCGGAGGCACGTCCCATGGGACCGACGCGTCGCCCGCACGACTTGGCTCCCGTCCTCCTTCTCCCACTGGGACGGTCTCACCGCCGGGCCCGGTGGACCGTGAAGAGGCCGCGTTAGCGAGATGCTAAGCTAGCCACAGCATGCAAGACGGTGTCACTAAAATAATGAAAAAAAAACAAAAAAAAAACAGCTCTAACACACAGACAGTTGTACTCTAACATTGTTTCACAAAATGATTTATGTAGAATATTTTGTTTACCGGCCAAAAGCACGATCTTCTGAGCAGATCCAAGCAGAGATGGGGCGGTGTGAGTTTCTCCGATGAAATAAATCCTTCACGTTTTCTTTTTTTTTTGATGAAGTGAAACCTGCGCGTTGCCCAAACGTCTACCCGACTGGAACACCCACTGACACAACACGAAGTAACCATTGCAATTAATTAGAAATTAACAAAAAAAAACACGTGAAAAATACACAGCCAGTAGAACGCGCTCCAACTGCTGCTTAGCCTACCTGTGGGAGGGTCAAAAAGGACAACCCACAGATGTGACGTCACATGGGAACTATGTATACAGGGGCCTCTGGGGCCCCGGAGACCACGCCCATCCAGTGTTGACATCCAGCCTCGTCCTTTGAGTTCAGAGATTTCTACAGATTCTAATCTGTTGATGAGATTATGAAGTGGATAATATGTTTAAAGTATTTCTTTGAGGAACTTTATTCTGAAATTGTTCCAGTTCGACTGTTTTTACAGACTGGTGAACCTCTGCCCATCTTTACTTCTGATACATTCAGCCTCTCGAAATGCTCTTTTTATACCCAGTTCTCTGAATTACCTGTTAACAATTAACTTAATTAGTTGTAAAATGCTTCTCCAGCTGTTTATTTATACTTCAAAGTCAAAAGTCAAAGTCAACTTTATTGGCAGAACTGCAATAAGTACAGGACATACACAGGATTGAAATTGCGTTTCTCTCAGTCCCAGTCCCTCGGTGCAACAGTAACCATTTAAACACTAAAACACTAAAACATTTAATAAACATAAGCATAAAATAGTAAAAGTGTAACACTGTCCTGAGTTTTTGCATAGTAGTATAAAAGTATGAAAATTTACACCAACACTAGCCTGGTTTAAACCAGACCCTTGTCCTTCACTTCGCTTTGGACTAGGGTCTGGCATCTCTGCCATAGAAAACGATTTCTCCTGGAGATTTTTGAATGGACCAATCAGAGAACAGGAGGCAGAGTTTTGTTAGTTTAGCCTGGCGAGGTCCAGGCTATCAGATAAATTGCTCAGAAACCACTCGGTGGATATTTTTTCTGCCACCAGTGTGTAATTATATGTCTTTAATTTACTGACTGTTGGCCTAGATGAAACATTTGAGATAAAATTCGATTTTTTATCATTTATTTTCGTAGCGCACCCGAGGCTGTTTGGAAAATATCAAACCGAAACTATTTAATATCCAGCAGATTTGACCATTTCGTGAATTGATTTAGGAACTGTTAAGCTCAGGAACACTTCTGATATAACGTCAGCTATGAAATATATTTTTTCTCAGCAGAGAAATAATAGTTTTTTACCTTGTTTTGATGAAAATTCGTTCGTGGCGGCAGCCATTTTGAATGACGACGTCAGTCGACATCGTTCAAAACTCCGCCTTCTGCTCTCTGATTGCTCAGGAACACTTCTGATATAACGTCAGCTATGAAATATATTTTTTCTCAGCAGAGAAATAATAGTTTTTTACCTTGTTTTATTGAAAATTCCTTCGTGGCGGCAGCCATTTTGAATGACGACGTCAGTCGACGTCGTTCAAAACTCCGCCTTCTGCTCTCTGATTGGTCCGGTCAAAAATCGGCCGGAGAAATCGTTGTCTATGGGAGGAATCCCAGACTGTGCAGTGAAGGGAAATGAGAATTGAGCGGAGCTGTGCAGGAAGGCGAGGGCCAGGCTACACCAACACTAAAACACTAAACATTTAATGAACATAAGCATAAAATGAAATAATAAAAGTGTAATACTGTCCTGAGTTTTTGCATAGTAGTATAAAAGTATAAAAAGTATATCTATAAAATAAACTGAAGGTTCTAGCATTGACATTTGCAAAGAGTGGCAAAGCAGCATATGAGTTAATGTACACAGTATATGTATGAGGTAGTTGATGTTGGTATAGAGGCAAAGTGGCATATGCAGTAAGGCACATAAGGCACATTGGGCATCCTTAAATAAGGCTAGTCAGAGAATACTGTATATGTATCAGCAGTAGTGTAGATATAAAAGTAGTGTAAATGTAAACAGTAGTAATAAATGTAAACAGTATTAATAAATGTAAACAGTGAATGTAAACAGTAGTATGACTATAGGCAGTAATGTAATACAAACATTAGTGCAAATATGAGAAGTAGTGCAAACTGAATGAGCACATGACCGAGAGTTTAGTGAATAACCCGTTTGATGACACAGGGTCCAGTGTTAAAATCTTTGTGTTGTGTGGTAATGTGTGAGAAAGTTTTTTGTGTTAAGGCAGTTCAAATGGGAGGGGAGGCAGAGCAGGCAGAGTGTTTAGCATCCTGACTGCCTGATGAACAGAGCTGTCTCTCAGTCTGCTGGTTCGAGCCTGGAGACTCCTCAGTCTCCTCCCTGATGGCAGCAGTCTAAAGCAGCTGTGTAGTGGGTGTGTGGGATCACCTGCCATGCAGAGGGCTTTCCGAGTGAGGCGGTTGCTGTGTAAGTCCTGCAGTGAGGGGAAGGAGGTGCCGATGATCTTCTCAGCTGCTCTCACGATGCGCTGGAGGCTCTTGCGGCTCTTGCGGCAGGTACTTCTTACCTTTACAGCTGTTTGTTGCCTCTGAAACAGTTTTTTTTTAGTTGTGTTGTTGCCATAAAACTCACTGTGTCTCAAACATTTAACATGTTTACAGTGTTTCATTGTAAATTAGATTATTTGTTTGTACCTCTTATAACACTTTCAGTTCTGTATTAAGGAATAAACCGCCGTCTGGAGATCTTTTCCCACACAGACGCAACATTAAAATGTCATCACGCTTTTCTTCCTGATTTTTATTAATTTAATGATTTTTCTGTCAAAACCTTTTTAAACTTCTTGTGTGTATAAATGATCCCAAACTGCCTTAACAACCTTAAACCAACCTCTACAGTAATCTCTCATTAATATTTAAAGTGCGACTAAACCCAAAATTAACTTTTTTTAGCTGATAAACTCCCTAGAATGTGTTTAAAATGTTATCTAGCACTATGGCTGTGTTTATTCTCACATAATTGTGCATATCTGTGTAAATTGGCAATATTTGGCAATATTTGGTCTAAAAATGTGTTTACGGTAGTTCTATGGGTTGAACTGGTGGATTACACCTTAATTTTCTTATTTGTGCAAACGCTCATGTGTGACATGTCTGCTCATGTGTGATGTCACACAGGTGGTTCAAGCAGAGCCAATCCCCTGCAGAGATGAGAAGTGCATACCTTATATGGAAGTGCTGCATTTCACTCCTGACAAGCGGTTTTATTTTTCTTTTCATTTTCATTTTTTTAGGCCTTTGGTTTTGGATGGAATGGGTGGAATAGATAAATACATCTACATGTTTATTCTTTGTTGTTGCTTGGTGTATGTTGTTGGCTAGAGGTTTAATTTGTTTTAGGTTGTTGCAGGTGGAGGCGTGAACAAAAGCACAACTCTACCTCCACCCCTCCTTGTCTCTCGACACGCCCATTTTCAGGGAGATTTTGGAAGGAGGAGTTACCGTCTCAACCTGGGTTTAGTTTCACTTTAACCACCGGACGCTCTGCTAACCTGCGGATCATTCTGTTTCAGCGATTTGTTAAAACCAAGCTGCCCTGTCAGCTGAAGAGTTCTGGAACACATTGGAGGTCCCACTGGTGCCGATCCGCAGAACCCAAACCAAGTATGAATCATTTGCTTTGATGTCCATCAATAGTCTGTAGATTTCTCTGCATGGTTACTACTGGAAATAAAAATCTCATCCTAAACCATGTGCAGCTGTAAACTGGGACAACCTCAGCCGAAAAAAGACCTTTAAATAATTTAGTCCTTTAAACATCATTTATGCTGCACTGAAGTTTGGAGTCCACATCTGCACTTTCCATCTGGATGATTTCCCATTGATGCTAGTCTACGTTTAGGCACAAAATGTACAAATCTTGGCAGCACGATGGATTAGTGGTTAGTCCTGTTGTCCCATAGACACAGTTCTACTTGAAGCAAAGTTCTTGTGAAATTATGCCCTTTATGTTAATTCGTAGCATTTCTGCCACTTTTCGGTCATTCGTGTTCACGACAACCACAACTGTTTTCTGTGATACTGAAGCTTTTTGAATCCAGGTCTACAGACGGCTGCAGCCATTGGTTTTCCTACGTGAGTAGACATCCATCCATCCATCCATCCATCTATTTTCTTCTGCTTATCCGGGGTCGGGTCGCGGGGGTAGCAGCCTTATAGGGAGGCCCAGACTCCTCCGGGGGAATCCCAAGGCGTTCCCAGGCCAGCCAATGGTCATAATCCCTCCAGCGTGTCCTGGGTCTTCCTCTGGGTCTCCTCCCGGTGGGACATGCCCGGAACACCTCACCAGGGAGGCGTCCAGGAGGCATCCTAACCAGATGCCTGAGCCACCTCAACTGGCTCCTCTCAATGTGGAGAAGCAGCGGCTCTACTCCGAGTCCCTCCCGGATGACTGAGCTTCTCACCCTATCTCTAAGGGAGAGTCCAGACACCCTGCGGAGAAAACTCATTTCAGCCGCTTGTATCCAAGATCTCGTTCTTTCGGTCACAACCCAAAGCTCATGACCATAGATGAGGGTGGGAACGTAGATCGATCTGTAAATTGAGAGCTTTGCCTTTTGACTCAGCTCTCTCTTCACCACGACAGACCGGTACAGCGCCCGCTTCACTGCCGACTCTGCACCTATCTGCCTATCGATCTCACGCTCCAGTTTTCCATCATTGGTGAACAAGGCCCCGAGATACTTAAACTCCTCCACTTGGGGCAGGACCTCCTCCCCGACCCGGAGAAGGCATGCTACCCTTTTCCGGCTCAAGACCATGGCCTCGGATTTGGAGGAACTGATCCTCATCTCGGCCGCATCACACTCGGCTTCAAACCGCTCCAGTGAAAGCTGTAGATCATGATTTGATGAAGCCAATAGGACCACATCATCTGCAGAAAGCAGGGATGTGATCCTAAGACCATCAAAACGGATCCTCTCAACACCTTGGCTGCACCTAGAAATTCTGTCCATAAAAGTTATGAACAGAATCGGTGACAAAGGGCAACCTTGGCGGAGTCCAACTCTCACTGGAAACGAGCCTGACTTACTGCCGGCAATGCGGACCAAGCTCTGACAAAAGTCATACAGGGACCTAACAGCCTGTGCGTGAGTAGACAAACAACAGTAAACAATGACAAATAGAAGAGTGCTCTTTGTCCTGCTCACTCTTTAGTGTAAGAGCAACCCAACCGCATCCTAGGTCCAAATCAACAGTCATGTATTCACCGTTTAGGATGAAACTGTTTTTATGCTCCAGACTAAATGGCCTGCATGTACATATATCAACAAAATAAAAAATCACAGCGCCATCTAAGGACCTGGCATGTGAACTGCAGCTGATTCCGTGAGCACAGCTTGACCATGTAAATGTGTAACTTTACCAAAATCAACATCAGAAAAAGATAAAATTTCCAGAGATGGTTCAGGTGTAAACAGGGCCTAACTGTTGTTTGGCCTAAAATGATTATTTTTCTCTAACCCACACTCCTCATGTTCTCTCAGTCCTCCTTCCTTCAGTTATCACCTACTTTTCATCTGCTCATTAATCTCACCTGCACTCAACGGTAATCACCCCTTACAGCCTTCTCATACTCCTGGTTTACATGTAGTCATTGTTCTGGTGATTGTTTGTTCACATGGTTTACACATTCCAGTTATTTTTCTAACGTTTTTTTTTTAATTTTTTTATTAAAGTTTCAGTGTCTTCATCACCAGAAGTGTCTGCATCTTGACAACAGGACTTTGGAACTGGAGCTAAGACAAAGTGACATATCTTTTACATATTTACACTGAATATTTTTCTGTACTCATGCTTTTGTAGGAGTGAAAACATGATATTCGCATGAACAGACCTTTTTATCAGAACAGACGTGTACTGTATTCTCAAATCTTCTTTTCCTGCAAGAGATACTTTCCCTGGCTGTTCATTTCTGCACAAACGAAGGAAAGCTGCTGCTAAATAAAGGCAGTAAAACACCATTTTAGAGGACTGTTCATTCAAGGACACTGAAGTAAGCGTTCAACACAAGGTTACACACACACACACGACACACATCTTCTGATAAAACGTTACATTCTTGAAGTAGAAATAATCTGCTTATTTCTTTAGTACAGAAAAAGATGCACTGACCCATCGTTTTATTTATTTCTGCTCTCGCTGCAGTTCCTCTAAGCTCCTTGTGTCCAACAGTGTGGTGCGCAGGAGCAGCTGTCGGCCTCACTTCCACTGCAGGAAAGAACGATGACTGAACTCAGACTGCGAGTGAAACTCATGTTTCACATCAGAGCTACTGACCTCGAAGGAGCAAATCAACAATATTAAAGACGAGAGCGCCGTCTCAAAGCAGAAGTCGATTTTGATGGCACTAAACTAAACTTTGGGATGATTTAGTCTGAAAAAGTAAAAAAAAAAATGTGAACGTGTTTAAACTTGAGAACAGGGCAAACTAAAGGCTGCTTTGGGCCCCTAAGTGGAATTGTTTAATTTTTTTAGTAATAACTTTTATATGATTCTATTTAATATTTTAAGTTCAGCTTTTGTAAATTGTTGCATTCATGCTGTGTTGAGTTTGACCTTAAACTTAATCAAACTTTGAGCTGAGTCAAGGCTGATGCAAGTGGAAAATGCAGTTTAAGATTTGGTCGAACAACATACAAGAATCATTTCTCCTGCAGCTTTAAACAGAAGCTGGAAACGTTCCGGAGTCTCCCTCATGTTCGGAGAAACTCAGGTGCATCGTGCTCCGTCACCGGCTGTGCAGCAGAGAGAGAAGATGGTGGACGCACGTGCAAATTAATGAGCTTTGTGTCACCGTGACCGTTCAATTGGAGCACAGTTTTTGGAGCGAGCCTGTGTCGGTCCACACAGCCTCTGTGTTTAGTTGTTCTTTTGTAAATGTCACAGTCTGAGCAGAAATGCCAGGCTTCAGTGTTTTTCTTTTTCTTCCAGGCTCTCACGTCCTGCAGCAGAACAAAAGGCGATATTTACATAAAACCGTGCGGATGACGATCACTTCAAGCTTCAAGCCTCAAAAAGTAACAACCACACCTGTCAGACGGAAACGACTGATTTGTTGTTTTAAAATGCAGATATCTGTCACTTAGAACACTCCTTGGAAGATTCAGAAGATTCAGTGTTCTCAAAAATTTTCTCCAATATTGGGGAATTATTTGATCAATGATTCATACAGCTTAGTCTCTTTGAGTCACAAGGACTCATATTCAAGAGAGACCTGTTTTAGATAAGACCACAGATAAGGAACACGCAACAACAAACAACATCCATCCATCCATCCATCCATTTTCGTCCGCTTATCCGGGGTCGGGTCGCGGGGGTAGCAGCCTAAGTAGGGAGGCCCAGACTTCCCTCTCCCCAGCCACTTGGAGCAGCTCCTCTGGGGGAATCCCAAGGCGTTCCCAGGCCAGCCGAGAAACATAGTCCCTCCAGCGTGTCCTGGGTCTTCCTCTGGGTCTCCTCCCGGTGGGACATGCCCGGAACACCTCACCAGGGAGGCGTCCAGGAGGCATCCTAACCAGATGCCCGAGCCACCTCAACTGGCTCCTCTCGATGTGGAGAAGCAGCGGCTCTACTCCGAGTCCCTCCCGGATGACTGAGCTTCTCACCCTATCTCTAAGGGAGAGTCCAGACACCCTGCGGAGAAAACTCATTTCAGCCGCTTGTATCCGAGATCTCGTTCTTTCGGTCACAACCCAAAGCTCATGAGGGTGGGAACGTAGATCGATCGGTAAATTGAGAGCTTTGCCTTT
Organism: Garcialebias charrua; assembly: GCA_038048925.1. NCBI lineage: Eukaryota > Metazoa > Chordata > Actinopteri > Cyprinodontiformes > Rivulidae > Garcialebias > Garcialebias charrua. The sequence goes on from JBBPBX010003542.1 coordinate 27,924, forward strand.
CGACTCAGCTCTCTCTTCACCACAACAAACAACAATATAATGCAAATAAAATAAAAACAAAAAGCAGTGTTAAAAAACAAAATCAAATCAAGGTGCCATATAAAACAAGGTAAAATAATAAAAACAGGAATGTTTGCTTTAATATTTCAATTGAACTCATCAATTGATTAAAATCCCATGAAGAGATCAAAGTCGAGAGCTTCAGGTCTGGTTGCAAGGTGTTCCAGGTTTCAGGAGCAGAGGAGGAAAAGGCCTTTTTGCCAAAGTTCAGTTCGCATTGAGTGGACGCTGCAGGTAATTATGTCATGAGAGTGCACGCTGTAACCGCACTGACAACATGACGTGGGAGGAGATTTATGAAGGCAGCAGACCAAGGACTTTCTTGTCTTGGACCACTTTGGCTGTGGCTGCCTGCCTGGGAGGAGTCGACAAGGGACAGGACGGCCTCCAGAAACCATCTTGGCTCCAGCAAACTTGTTGGTCCACGTAAGTTGTTTACGTGGTGGGGGAACAGCGTGCTGGAACTACTCTGACTAATGAAGCCCTCTGGAGTGAAGGTGAAACGTTTCTACTAAAAAAGAAACTGTCCAGATGACCTGATTGAGAATTATCGGATTTGATACCTGGATTATTGAGCATGAACTTTCCAGACCAAGGAGTGATTTAAAAATGAAAATGTACCAGCATGAAAGCCTACATGTAGATAATGTTGACCAGCTGACCATACAGGGTGCAGTGATGGGCAGTGTTGGGAACATTACTTAAAAAAAGTAATTAATTATAGTTACTAGTTCCTTCTTCCAAACAGTAACTGAGTTAGTAACTGAATTACTCCCCAATAAAAGTAATTAGTTACCAGGGAAAGTAACTATTGTTTGTGCGGTTGGTTTAAGTTTAGATATAACTACAAATTTAAAGTAGAATTGCAAAGACCGGTACTTAACACCAAACTTTTAATACTTACTGCACCTCAACAGAACAGGACTGGTTGACATACTATACTTCGTGTTTTCTTCATTACAAAATAGTTTAACAAAATAATATAACAATTGTGTTTTAAGCTCTATGTACACACTGTACTGTTCAAGTGTTTTCTTATAAATAAAAGTAAACAGTTAAAACAAGTGCTTTAAAGATCCGCTGACATCATCTTTTAACTTTCCATAAAATGGCACAACATATACAGTATATATATATATTAAGATTGACCTCTGATCGTTTTTGCTAAAACAATGTGAAATTAATGAAAATTCCTCTCCAAAATAGTTTAAAATTAGCGCCGTTTATTTACACGGTAAATTCGGGTTTTTCCGGTCACGTGATTGTGACGTTACATACAGATCTCTGCTCCAACGGCACATTTAATACAATGAATAAAGATACAAACGCATCCATCGAATTTAGCCATTTAAAACTTTAGATTTTAGCGATTTGGCTTCAGTTCGTGAAGAAGTTATTTTGAGTGATCAAAAATCAAACAGCATGGTTTCTTTTGTCCGTGCTGCCTTTTTTTTCAGGAGAGGTTTCACATTCAATAAGCGAGCAGCAGATGGCAGCAAAGCCATTGTGATTCCTCTTACAGAGCACTGTAAGAGGAATCACGATGGCTTTGCTGACATCTGCTGTTCACTCCATGAATAACTTCTTCTTCACGAACTGAAGCCAAATCGCTAAAATCTAAAGTTTTAAATGGCTAAATTCGACGGACGTGTTTGTATCTTTCTCCATTGTATTAAATGTGCTGTTGGAGCAGAGATCTGTGTCTGACGTCACAATCACGTGACCGGAAAAACCCGAATTTACCGTGTAAAAAAACGGCGCTAATTTTAAACTATTTTGGAGAGGAATTTTCATTAATTTCACATTGTTTTAGCAAAAACGATCAGAGGTCAATCTTAATATATATATATGTTGTGCCATTTTATGGAAAGTTAAAAGATGATGTCAGCGGAGCTTTAACTCTGTAGTGTAAAATAAAATCAAACCCTCACACAACTGGTTCTTCAAGTATTTTCTTAAAAACAAAAGAACCATTTTAACAATATGAAGTACTTTTAAAACAGTACTGAAAATCTGAATTACCTGCAGTTGTGAGAGATGCTTCATCAGATCAGATTACGACGGACGTACACTTCGCTCCGGGGCATAATGTACACTTCACATGCACGTTCTTGCCTTTTACCTCAAGGAGAGTAAAGTAGTTTCTGTATTTCCAATTTGAAAACGCCAACTTTCCCTCCAGACTCGCCATTGCTGCCGGACTTCTGCAGATTTGAAGCTGCAGCAGCGTGTGTGAGCTGAACAACAAAACTCTGATTGGCTGACCTCTACCTGACACTCTAACTTAGCCAATCAGCATCATCCTTATTGTTTCGCCCCTCCCTCCCCTCTGCTCTGCTACCTCCTACCCTCCCTCCCCTCCTCCCCTCTGCTCCCTCCTCTGCCTCACCAAGGAAAAAAGTAAACAAACAGCCAGCGCGCGGAAGAGAAAGTACCGCACCCCCATTTAGTGGAAGTAACGGTAACGGCGTTGTAACGATAGACTTAGTAACTACTTAGATTACCCGTTAATGAAAAAAATAACTCCGTTTGTAACGCTGTTTATTTGTAACTCCGTTATTCCCATCACTGGTGATGGGTATGGTAGTTACAACCAGTTATGAATCTTAGCGTGCCATGGTAGGCAACATCTGCAAGGTACAGGCAGGGGCATTCATATAAATGTCACCACCAAACGGGGGCAGTTCTCTTTTCTCTCTACATGCTGCCATTAGGACCCATCATTGCTCGCCATAATCTGTCTTTTCATCTGTATGCAGACGATTTACAAATCTATCTGCCAGTCACTCTCAATCCCTCACCCAGTTCAAACACTATTGTCAACTGCTTAAATGACATTAAGCACTGGCTCTCTCAAAACTTCCTCCACCTAAACACAGATAAAACTGAATGCATTTTATTTGGTGCACCTGATGACACCAGCAACATCCTTCCCAGTCCCAGTTTTGGTTTTCCCCTCCCCCACTTCAACCCGGTGGTCAGAAATCTTGGAGTGCAGCTTGACTCCAACTTAAAGCTTGATAAACAGATCAGTTCTGTTGTCAAGACCAGCTTCTTTCAGCTCCGTCTGCTCTCTAAAGTAAAGTCACTCCTCAGCCGTAGTGATCTGGAGAAGGCCATCCATGCCTTTGTGACCTCCAGACTTGACTATTGTAATGCTTTGTATGTTGGAATTAATCAAT
>JBBPBX010003542.1:40466-51422 GCA_038048925.1 Garcialebias charrua
ATTATACTTTTTTTTTTAAGGGAGCAAGGAGCAGACCGAAGCTTTTATTAAGCTTCAGAATGAAACCAGCCACATTTTCACGAGTGCAAAATACTGCCGCTGTGGCATGGAGGTACAGGAATGAATCAATTTATTCATCTTATGCTTCTGAGTACAGTTTCATTAACCTTCATACTGAACAGAACCTGCGATCTTAATGAAGTACAGCTCCTCTTGTGTTGTGCTGTGAAAACTACAGTTTTTCTATGACATTATTTTCCATGTTTCCCCTCTTCATTCATTTTATAATAATAATAATGAATTCAATTTATAATGCACTTTTCATTAACAAAAATCTCAAAGTGCTAATTTTATGTTGCTGTTATTAGGATAATTTTGGAGAAGATGGGCCTGCAGGACAAGATAACTCCTCTGCAGGCAAAAAAGAAATAGGATAACCTAAAAAAAATACAAGTATGTGCATGTGTAATGAAGAATATAATTTGTGCATTTAGCTGTTAATACATGTAAAGTTAAAAAAAATATGTTTGTTGCTCTTTTTGCCAACTGTGATGTTTCCTCTGTTCAGGACTGTAAATATCCAGGCGGGTCAAGGAGTTAATGGAAAGCTGCTGCTGTGACTTGTTCTCTGGTTTGTCCTCATGGACAGAGACCTTCCACTGCACCTCCTGTCCTAACTGTCTCCATCACTGAGGACACTCCAGGTCCAAGCGCAACAGCGGCTGAGCCAGGTCTGAGGAACGGAGACGGGGAAGAAAGAGTCAGCAGGACAGAGAGGATGATTTATTTCAGTTCATCAGAAGAGATGAAGCAGCAGAGAGAAGAGCAAATGTAAGTAGAGACAGAATGGAGAGACTTCACAATTCTCAGAAGAATTTGAAAAAGTGTTGTTTGTTTAAAATTTGACAATAAAGTGATTACAAAAACTAGTAGTTATCAATAATTAATTTTATTAACAGTAAGTTCATTCAAAACAACAACAAAAGGTTATGTGGCGTGCCAGCCCTGCAAACCCACGGGACACCACCTCCAGGTCCTCTGGGTTTTCAGGCAGGTGGATGGCCTGGTGGTGAATGGACACCACCTCCTCTGTATGATGGACCAATGGATTTTTATAAAATAACATATTGGAAAATGTTTTGCTGTATTCTAAATTTAAGACAAGTTCAAGATTATAATATATTATTTTTTACTAAATTATTATTAAGATAAATTACAATTTTATTTATTATGCACAAGTTAATAAAGTTAATACATTAGTCTGTCAGTCACTGAAATTATCCATGAAACTAGTTGAAGTTAACATTTATTCCTGTAAAGTTTTGTAGACAAAAACAAAAAAAGTAAGTTACCTGGATATGATTGTCTCTCAGCAGAAGATATAAAACATGCTGCCAGCGGCGATAGAGTACCTGTATTTCCTCTAGAATTAAAAAAAGCAGTAAAACAACAACATTTCGAGCTCCTTTCTTCCTTAGACTGAGCGCCGTCACGGTTGCTAGGCAACAGAACATACGCCGACGTAACCGTGAAGGCTAGACCTGTCCCAATCCACAGCCGCTGACTTCCGGTCTACGTGGTCTTTGAAGGACCCGGCCTACGTCGACCGGGTAGGCCGGGTCCTTCGAAGTATGCAGCCGTTGGATTGGGACACAGCTCAAGTTTTAACAAAGGTGTCACCTGTGACCTTAACCTTTGACCCAGTAATCTTGAAAACAGGTATCATATTTGACCCATGAGGAGTCCAGCTGTGCAGTTTGACCTTATATATATTTAAGGGTTATCAATTTGAAGTGAGAAGACTTGTTCAGACAGATGGATGGCAGACCAACATAATTTGTCTCGTCTTATGACGGGCGTATGAAAAGAAAAAGACGTAGCATTCCTTGAAGGAACTCGTATCTGAATCAGACTCCGCTTTATGTGTCATTGCACCAAAGCACAACAAAATGACATTTCAGTACAGCCCGTCTGAGAAAAAGTAAATTAACAGACACGGGTAGACAGAGGTTTCTGAGGCCACAGCCTTTGGGAGGTGCTGCCCCTTTTCGTTTAGATAAGGAAAAGAGAAACACGAGGAGAGGTATCCACAATATTCCTGAGGGTGTCACTGTAGAAGCGAATGTGCATTGTACTTCCTGTCCGACACCGGAAGTGCCTGTATTCCATAGGCGGAGTATGGATCGCGGGTGTTTTTGAAAGTTATTTTCATTCATTTTATCGGAGCAAACACAGCTTTTGTTTAAACGGAACGTTTACTGAAATGTCCTACCGGGGTTCAGGTACCTGCTGTGCTGTTCGCGGCTGCACCAACAACCGGACCAAGCTAAATCTTTGGCTAAAACAACAGTGTTTTCAACACGGACCCAAAACAAAGAAAGAGTGTTCCTGCATCCTTCTCTATGGCTGTGTCTGCGCGATCAGGTAACATCTGTAATTTCTTTTTATTCAGGGAGGGTTTATTAATGAGAGTTTTGGATGATTTACTGTCTTAAAATGATATATGTCAGGCGCGACCGGTGTTACAGAACACCGTGACTTTTAGCCGAGATAGCTGCTAACAAACGTTAGCCGAGAGGCCGGAGCAAACGCGTTCGCTATTTATGTATTTTTAAATTATGTCTGCGCGATCAGGTAACATCTTTTTATTCGGGGAGGGTTTATTAATGAGAGTTTTGGAAGATTTACTGTCTTAAAACGATAGATCTCAGACGCGACCGGTATTTTTAGCCGAGATAGCTGCTAACAAACCTTAGCCGAGAGGCCGGAGCAAACGCGTTCGCTATTTATGTATTTTTAAATTATGTCTGCGCGATCAGGTAACATCTTTTTATTCGGGGAGGGTTTATTAATGAGAGTTTTGGAAGATTTACTGTCTTAAAACGATAGATCTCAGACGCGACCGGTATTTTTAGCCGAGATAGCTGCTAACAAACCTTAGCCGAGAGGCCGGAGCAAACGCGTTCGCTATTTATGTATTTTTAAATTATGTCTGCGCGATCAGGTAACATCTGTAATTTCTTTTTATTTGTCCCTCCTCTTTTAACAAAACGAGTGGTGTTCCCACATTTTTAATGAACTAAAACAACAAAGTTTGGACTGTCTTCAACTGTATTACTCGCATGTAAACAAACTGTTTCCGGTCAACCGGAAGTCGTGTGCACATTTCGCGCAAAGCGTCATGGGGCGTAGGAATATTGTGGATAAAAAAAATCACATCTCGCACGGTGTCCTAGATGGGACACAGTGCGAGAGATGCAAAAAAAGACCTCAATACAGAAACAGCAACATACTGATGACATCACAATACATTTATGCATGAGGAGGTCGACAAAGGTGGTGAGTTGTCTGTGGACACTGCCAGATAGTTTCATAGTCCTGATAAAAGATGGAGCAGTGTCTATCAACCAGCTCTGACACAGGTCCACAGATGTCCTCACAAAGAAAACGTGTGTGTGTGTGTGTTGGGGGGTGGGGAGCAGAGCTTCTTGTTCACATACCGTCCCGGAGAGTTTGAGATAGTTGGCCAATTCAAGGCCAAACTGGGGAGCCAGAACAATTTTTTGGGGTCAGGCCGACTCTGCTTGATTTCTGTCTGCCTTCGTCATTCTACAGGTACGTCTCTATGGCGACTCCAAATAGTCAAATTTTGTGGTCAACACTGCCGGGCCGAGCTTCTCCAAGGTCCATTCCTTCCTGCCAGCGAGTTTCAGGAGCTGCAAGTGGCCTGCGATTCTCAGAAATCGCGTCCAGCTCAGCTCACACAGCATCTGGGATCAGCAGACGTAGTCAAAGCTTCAAAATAATCTCATGATATCGTGAAACATCAGTGTGCCCTGACATTCTCAGCTACTACCACACGAATCTTATCTCAGTATCTGTAAAATAGTTAAAGCCATTTTTGTGTTTTTGATGTCAGTTAGCTGTGGCAGCCATCTTCAGTCGATTGTATGTACAGTACAGTGAGTAATTGTTTCTCCTTGTTCTTCATCACTGAAACTGAAGGGCGGCTAGGTTAAACCTTAAAGGACAACACCCACCATGACACTAACAATTCACCATATTGTACAATTACTGTAATTTATTATTAGGTCTATTTTCATTTTTGCATTTGGGCAGGCGAGGGTTAAAAAAAATAAATAAATAAAAAACCACTCCCGAATGAATCCGGAAACCTGGCCGAAGAGTCCCGAAGGGTCATGCCTTTTGTTACATCGATCTCCACCCAGAAGGCAGAAGGTAGGAGTGAGTTTCCATGGAGGTTTATGAGAGAGAGTGGTAGTTAAAACTGCATATTTCCTGCATATTTCCTGGTGCATTTGTGTGTATATGGACCAGCGCTCTGATTTTATTTATTATTTATTTTATAACACCGCTGCGGACCTTTTGCTGCTCTCATTCATTCTGCCCCTGAGGAGCGAGCCGCGAGCCGCGCGCGTCTCTGGCTCCTCGTTCCGCTGGTCACCTTTGAAGTTCCTCGTGCCGGTGTAATTTGCTCCCTCGAGTGTATGTATTTGCTCTCGTCAGCCTTGTTGCGGGGAGCACGGGTCGGGAAGCACGCGCGCGCGCAGAGCTCAGCTGAGCGGCTGGCTGCCTTTCTGGTCACGGGGGGAGAGAATAAAAAGTCGATGCGGAAATGAATGAATTTGTCGCGATCAAACGAATTAAACTAGTATGTCTAAGTGGATGCTCGCTCAGAATATGAGTGAGCGACAGCAGGATTAATCAACACAGGCAGCTTTAGGGAATATTTAAAAATGCTTCCTTTTTCTTTTCCTCTGCTCGCCTGTAACTCCAAGGCGTCACTTTGGTGACGTGAATGCCCTTGTGAATGCCCATATATGGAGAGGGGCAGATTTTCCCGGAGCTGCATGCTAAAATCTGCTATAAATCATGAAATAACACATTTAGTGTTATTTCTCCACAATATAAGTAAACGCTCCTGTATTATTTTTAAATAAACTAATAAATATTAATGGCGATGCAATTTGAAAACATGGTGGGTGTTGGACTTTAACGTTGCAGTTTGCAGCTCTGCCTCATTTATTTATTTATTTATTTTCTTCTTTCGGCTGCTCCCTTCTTCAGGCGTCGCCACAGCGAACTAACTCGCATAAAGTTGTGGCGATTATTTTTTTACGACGCATGTCCTTACTGACACAACCACAGACTACCACAGCACTCTGTGTGGAGCAGAGAGCTGCTATCTAGGGTGACTGGGGAGCAGATGATGGGGGTTAAGGGCCTTGCTCAAGGGCCCAGAGTGGGGCAAATGAGGGTGGAGGCAGGTGTGTGTGTTTTACATTCCCCATACATTTTTTGATGTGGTCGGTACGGGGAGTTGAATCGGCGTCCTTCCAATCACAGGCCCATCTTCTCCAGCCTCTGTGCCACCGCTCCTCCAGAGGTGCTGCAGCACTATAACCAGACCCGATGTGAAGTTGAACAGTTTTGTTTCTGCACATCCAGCACTGCTTTCCCAAATCAGAGCGACCGTGCAGAAAGCAGCAGCCCTACAGTGGAAAACACAGAAGGTGGCAGAGAGGATGGGAGCTGCTTGGCAAGAACAGAACGTCTCTGAGTGAGCTTCATCTTCCTTTGCCACCGAAAGATTTTGGTGAAACAAATGGACAGATTTCGTTTTTGTTCTCCAGTTCTCAGCAAACAAGTTTAATCTTCATCAAACTGACAGAGCTGAAACACAGGTGGCACGTTGACAGGATGAAAATAAAAAAAGCCAGGCAGTATAAATCAAATATGAAGGCTGAAGCAGAACTGCTTGTGGTTCTTCTTTAGAACAAAACCGTGGGTCCAGATTGTCCTGGCATGAGGCGATGAAAGGATCTCTGCCGGAAGACCACAGGTGGATGTTGGAGGGGCTGAACAGAACCAGACACAAAGACAGGGATGGCTCAATCTGGAAGAATGTCATGTGCCTGGCATGTGTCAGTGAGATCATATTTATTTTAATCACCAGAACAAACAAACCTAAAATACCAAATTTGGACTCAGTGTTCGGAGTCAAATTTAAGCATTTTTATTTATTTTTAATGTGGGTGACTTTCAGCAACACATCAGGTAAATTGTGATTCGCTAACATGTTGGGTGGGCTTGGTTCAGCTGTGGATTTGTGTGCAAAGACAACCTGATTGTTAAATGTTTGCTCCAACAAAAATTCACGTTGATTTGTTTAGTTAGAAAGCAGCATGTCTCAATTAACTTTAAACATTTTTAAATAATATAGAACATCAACCACATTTTGTAGCAAAATACTCAACCAGTAAGAATGTATCCAATAATTCTCAGTCGGGTCATCTGGACAGTTCCTTTTTTTTTTTTTTAAATAGAAACGTTTCGCCCTCCATCTGGAGGGCTTCATCAGTCAGAGGAGTTCCAGTAAACTGTTTCCCCACCGAGCAGTAAACACATGAAGTGGATCAACCAGTTTGCTGGAGCTGAGATTGTTTCTGGGGGCCTTCCCGTCCCTTGTCGACTCCTCCCAGGCAGCCACAGCCAAAGTGGTTCAAGGCAACAAAGTTCATGCTCAATCATCCAGGTACCAAATCCAATAATTCTCAATTCTTGAAAACTATTGAATTTGGTACCTGGATGATTGCGCATGAACTTTGTTGCAGTATGAATATACTTATCTAGTAAGTACCTGAAAGGTACACTGTACCCAGTATTTACTGGGTTAGTATGTCATGGTTCGTAGATGATTTGGACCCAGAATTCAGACTGAGCACAGGAGCAGAAATAAAATAATATATTTTTTATTTTTAACTAAAGCAAAGGTTGCCTTGGCACCAAAACCTACAATCCAGGATCAACACAAAGAGGCACAGAGAGGACCCAGGAAAACATGGAAATGCTCCGCTGATGTCTTAATGAACAGAAGTGACCACAGCTGTGGCGGGGAAACAGGGAGCAGGTGAAGAAGGGTGTGGCAGGCTGACTGAGAAGAAGTGACCAGAGAATGACAAAAGGATGGATGGAACAGACAACAGAAGTTACAAACATTAACTAAAGGAGCAATAAACCCAAAAGACCATTGTGTTTTGCTACCAAAAAAATGTAAATATATAAATGTAAATTACAACTCTGAGACTGTTTTAAAAGAAGATTTGTCTTGCAATTATTGGCGAACATTTTTTAACTTCACATGAGTGAGACGCTGCGACTGACGCGAGGAAAGTGCAAACAATTTGAGACATCTTGGAAACTCCCTTGCAGTTGTTTGGATTTTGTTTCAAACGATAGGAATCAAAGATGAGAGATCTGCATTCAAACAACCAAACAAGATGCACAGGTGCTGCTAAAAGTCCAGGCTGGCTCACGTTAGCAACATCTAACAGTCTGCAGGATTCGGCTGGTTGGTGGAAGGTGAAGCCTTCAACTGTGGAGGTGCTGCTGGTGCTGATTCCATCGGGAATCAAGGACATTATAGACATGCAGCCGGCGGCCACCTCTGCAATCTGCTGAATGACCTCCAAAAGGTTGAGGCAATTAACAGTAAATGTAAACTGCAGAAAGGAGCTGATTGGATTATCCTGACTGCCTCTGCACTTGTTTCATTGTCAGGGTAAAATGAGGAGGGAGGTATAACCCAGGGAGCAGGAGAGCTCACTAATGGAATCCTATTTTTGCATCAATTACTTCTCTGCTTTCCATCTGCTACTGGAGCAGAGCAGCGTGTTGAAAGGGATGGATCTGATTCTCGTGGCTTGGGATGCTTTCGATGACAGAAACATCAAACCAACACGAGAATACAAAGAAGCGTGTCGTCATCAGAGAGAATCCTCCCCCAGGTGTACCGACTCTGGAAGACCAAAGCACAGAAAACATTTGGTCTTTCTCCTCTCTGGGATGCCTTTGAGCTTTTCCAACAGTTATTCTACTGTGTCCTCTGTATTTTGATAGTTTTTCTCCATTGACTCATCTTTGCTAAATAAAAATCAGCCCTGTACACAAACGACGTCCATCCTGTAGCTGATCTATACATTAAAGTCTGAATCTTGTTTTCTTAATGTGAAGCTTCTGATTGATGGCCAGGATATGTGATTTTTGGGAATTTCTTGAAGTGTTTTTATTTTTAGGGATATTTTCTTTTGATTTATGTTTTCTTCTATTAGTATGTGTGTGTGTCTTGGGACATTTTGTTTCGTCAGTTTAGAAATCAGTGGAACATTATGCCATGTCCAGCCTCCTTGGAGCCAACAAATAAACCAATGAACTAACTAACCAACAACCCAACCAACAAGCCATTGAAAAAACAGTGAATGAACCAAACGAACAAACCAATCACTGAACCAAAGGACTAACAAATCAACCAAGGACCAACAACTGAACCAACCAACCAACAAACCAGGGAATGAACATACCAACCAACAAGTGAACCAATGAACCAACCAACAAACCAATGGAAAAAAATAACAAACCAATGAATTAACCAAAAAAACTAAGCAATGAACCAAAGAACAAACAAACCAACAAATCAATCAAGGATCAAAGACTGAACCAACCAACCAACCAACAAACCAAGGAATGAATGTACCAACCAACAACTGAACCAATGAACCAACCAACAAACCAATGAAAAAAAAAATCAACAAACCAGTGAACAGACGTAAACGAACCAACAAACCAAGGAATGAACGTAACATACCAACCAACAACTGAACCAGTGAACCAACCAACAACTGAACCAACCAACAAACCAAGGAATAACAACCAACGACTGAACCAGTGAACAATGAAAAACATCAACAAAACTTTGAAAGAACTTACCAATGAACCAACAAACCAATGAATGTACCAAATGCACCAAGTGACATATGTTTAAATCAAAACCAACCAGGAAACAAAATGAACAAAGTGCATTGACTACCCAGACCTCTTTCTAAACTGCAGGTACACTTCATGCTAAAGTCTTATCTGTTCTGCAGACAAAGAGTGGAAAAACAAAACACCACAAACCACACGCTCAGGTCAGGTGTCATCACACGAACTAAGAATCACACTTAATTAGGTGGCATCTCTACCACCAGTCAGCATCGGCTCAACACTCGCTCTGGTATGAAGGTGATAAGTGGACGTGTTAAAAAAAGGTAGCAAGTGATATGAGTTCCTCTACGATAAATTGAATTTTAAGGCCTCAAGTTTTAACCAGCATTTACTGCAAACAGAATATTCTTGGACAAACGTGTGCATTGATTTTTAAATACTTACAGTATAATATATTTGATCTACTCCAGTGTATTTTGCATTTTGTTGGTTTAAAAGCACAAAATGTGCAGGTGGTAAACACTGGACGCCGAGGAAAATGTGGCTGCTTTGTTTATGTTCTCCACAAGCTCCAACCCAAACACATCTGTTCAAATTTGCAAAGATGGACTGTTTGAGCTGAATGTTACGCTGTAAATGTCAGGTACCCTAAATGCCACACAGAATTTAATCCTCTTTGTTTGGCGCTTGTTTAAAGCACCAGCTTGTTGGCATTTGTAAAATAGCTGGATGTAGATATTTGAATAGTTTGTGTTTAGTTGGAGAGTGAACATTAAAAGCTGACCTCGGCGTCTTTAGTCGTAGTGATGGGCAGCTTGGATGATTCGCCGCATCTGCACTCGTCCTGTCAGTTGTTTCAGAGACTCAAGCTGGTGTGAATCAGAGACAAATCATTTTTGTTTTACTCACAGGGTACCGCTGACCTTTGAGCCTGTCAGAATCTGAGTGATTACTGCCATAAAAACAGACCCTTGGAGACAACGGCCTTCAAGACTCAATAAAGTTGTGATAAACTCACTGTGTGGCTTCTTCATACCTCCAAAACGTTGCCATTGCTTTCACTCTGCAGATGTCTTTTTAAATCAACATATTCAGCTACAAGAAGCTGTTTCTCCTTGCTTTAAGTTGACCCTCAGATGACCCGCTCGGCCACCCAAAGGGTAAAAATTACCCTGAAAAGACACAGTGTGGTACAAAGTAAAGCTAATTTCCATCATCGCCTGTAATTTCTCTTTCACTCCTCCTGACGTTTGGATCAGAAATGAGCGGCAGAGACCCATAAATCAATCCACCGGGAACGGCGCCCCGAGACAACGCTTTCATGCTACGCTGCAGTCATGCTGCTAAATTGGTTGGATAAGGACAAAGGCACGAGGAGGATTCAATATTTTTCATGTAGCCTGGAGTCATGAGCAATAACAACGACAAAAGCTTGTACTGAAAAAAAAAAAAATCATACATCTGAGTGAACGTCCAATAAGAACAGGCCTTCAAATCCAAATGAAAAGATCTCAAATTTTAACAACGTCCTGCTGAGCCACCCAGCACTCGTGCTCGTTTTTCCAGAGACGCTTTTGTGTTTAGACGATGAAAGCATTTAATTTAACCAACAGAAGACACACAAATCCACTGCATTCACTCAAAACTAACTAATTAAACACTTACAATACAAGCCTTTGCTTATAATTAAATCCCATTATTATAATTATGATTTTTTTTTTTGCATTTCACAGTACAAAACCTTCTACCAAAAAGTCAACTTTTGAATAATCATTCATGAAATTGGCTAAACTTCGGACTAGACTTCCAAATTATTGTGTTGCTGCATCGAAAGGTAAGGAAGGTTGATTGGACATTTGGTTGCCTCATCAGACTCCAGGATGGCTGTCATCAAAACCATGCATATGTTAAACTTGTGAGATGGAAAACTTAAAAATAAGCAACGTATCAACTTCTATTTTGGTCTGTGGCTGCATTAAATTGTATCTATTGAATATTAGGTTTCCACGTTAAAATCCAAGATGGCCACTGGACTACCGGTAGTTATTATATTGTTAAAAAGTATAGTTTCCTTAAATGATTGGGGTGGCTGAAGAATATTATGTGGTGTCATAGGCCACCACTGGCCCATCAATGGAGTTGCTTTCATTATGTATTACGTGTGTGTGTGTG
>JBBPBX010003542.1:54992-68816 GCA_038048925.1 Garcialebias charrua
TATATATATATATATATATATATGTATATTGTATATATATAATCAATTTTTAGTAACAACGATAAAAAGAAAAAACATTACTGAGAGGAATGCATTATTTTATTATTAGCATTATTTTATGGTTTTGAGGTCTCTGTGTATTTGTTTTCATGATTTCTATAATTTTTTTTATTTTCTTGGTATTTTTTGCATTTTCAGTCTCTTGTGTGCATCTTTTCCGTGTTTTTATTTCGTGTAGTTCTGCTCTGCCTCCCTCACCTGATCCTTCCTGTTTCACCCCAGGTGTTTTTAATCACCTCTCGTTAACCCTTTATATACCTGTCTCTGTCATTTGAGGTGTCTCACCCTCCTGTTCCTCTGTGTGTTGTCGAGTAGGTTTCTTATCACCACTTCAGCTCTCTTTGTTTTATTTTTTTTAAATACGCTTTTTTATTTTAATACTGTCTGTCTGCAACCTGGGTTCAACTCTATAAATATGAAAATGATATGATAAATATGGGATTAAAACTTGTAAACATGTAGTAAAGTTACAAGAACATCAGGAAAAAAAATCTGACAAAATTAAAAAATTAAAACTAAAATTAAAAAATTCAGAAAAAAAAAGACTGCCACTTAATAAATGGAAAAAAATAGAGCACAGACAAAAATAAGCATCTGTTTTTCCCCCCCACCCAAAAGACATTACAAGGGAGGGTTAAGTCCAACTTTCCTGAAGCTCCATTTCCTCTTCTGTTTAAACAGTTTTGATCTTAAAGGTGATTTCTTCTCTTTAAATGAATACTCCTATTTTTTAAACAAGGGCTCAATTCCTGGAAAGTAAAACACTCGTATTAAGACAAAAGCAAAAAGTGAAATGTTTTAATGAATGTAAAAAAGAATCTGTGTGCTTGGAGGAGTTCCAGATTTTCTCCTGCAGCTCGTTGACACTAGATGGCACCAACAAGCGCCCACCTGTGGACCGTTCTCCTCCTAATGAGCTGTAGGAGTATAAAATGCAGATGACTTCACATTGACGCTGGTGCATTATCTAGTTGTGTGCCACTTTGACATTCCTTGTGATTTGTAGTGAGGGCGAGATGAAGCTTCATGAATCACTGAGGCTTTCCATCAACTAGCTTGACTCATGATCCGACACACCATGGCGCTTCATTTGCTCTACTGCGCCATCAAGTGGACTATAAATGTAAATCAGGTAGATGGATTATAATAACATAACTGGTTTGCAAAGTTTTTTAGTTGAATCAAAGAAATCATCTTTGTGAGGACCTCAAATAGTCTAAATTTGATCTGCAAATGATCTTAATCTGTCTTTATGATGATGGATTTTCCTGTCTGCCTCTTGTATTTCGAGTCTCGCACATGCAAATGAGCCAGTTCCTGAAACGGTCACGTGGTATGGCCCGCTAGCGGGGCCTCGAACATCACTACATGCGTCATCACTACATGCCTCGATACACGTTACACATAAATCTCTCGGGTTACTCGACACACGCTTTGAAGCCTCGACACAGATCCCTAGTGATTTGTAAAGACTAAACGTTTATTCTCACGTGTTTCAGCACCGACGCTTGTGTTCCTCCTGTGCCTTGGACCTCCTTGGTTCAGCCTTTCCTCGCCTTCCACCACTTACTGATCTATGCAACCTTTCTGGGACTTCCTCCTTCATGATCCCTGGAACTATTGGGCCCTCATCCCCATGGTGACCTTTGCCTCCAACAGTAAGAGACAATATCTTGAATAATCCTCAAAGATCTAAGCCTGCATTATAAACCCTTGTCCTTGCTCTCCAGGGTTGCAGCCAGTTGTTTTTCACTTTTTATAAATGTACACTGTCAATTGTTCCTGGTCTTGGAGTTGCTCTTTTTGGTCACTTCTTTTCTGGATATTGAGTAAAACCTTCCAGCGCTTTACTTTTTATGCCAAAAAGACACATCTAGTGATTTTAAAATCGTAGCCACAGGAGATCATTTTGGTGGAGTGGCTTTGGATGTTATCAGTCCATTAAATGGCCATTATTAGTTGTTATCATCCCCATTGCGGTGAAACTGTCCCACCTACTTCCTAGTAGGTTTAAAGTTACGTTATCATCGTTGTCATTATTATCGCTGATAATAGGCAGCGTCTCACCGGGGTAAACCAGGAAATGTCTTTTTATGTTCTTTTTCAGCTTATATAACCCTTTTCTTAAACCTAACCTTACACCTGACCCAGAGGACCAACCCTAAACTGAACCCCCTTACCCTTGTGCCTAAACCTAATCAAGACCCTAAACTTAACGCCAGACCCTTTACTATAAACTTTAACATGCAGCTAAAAACGGAGCCTATCATTGCTACCAACGCATACAACGTACCTTTAAACCTACTAGGAGGTACAGGAGGGGCAATCTGACCGCCATGTATGGGGATGATAATAACTGATAACGGCCATTTAATGGTTGATAACGTTCGAAGCGGGTGTTATTAAGCCAACAGCAGACCAAGGTGTAGAAATTAATTGTAGGATCAAAGAGTTAGAGATTGAAAGTGTAGGAACAACAGAAACTGATAGAACAGGTTACTACAGCGATAGATGATAAGCAATCTTTTATATGTTTTTTTGTTGATTTAAAGGGGACCAAAGATGCAAAATTCACTTTTTAATGTTTTTTTTCACTCAACTTTGGTTATTTACTTCTTAAAAAACAGTCCTAGGGCCAAAAAAATGCACCCAGTGGTATATTTACTCTAAGTATATTTATTTTTCAGTGATATAAATGTCTCATTTTCAAATCCAGAGTCCAGCCCCTCACCTAGCAACCCCTGGTGCGGCTCAATCCACTTCAGTATAAAACACGTCACGGTTGTTTTTCCTGAGTTCATCTCAGAGTTCGATGTTTCGTTGTTATTAAAATGCAGTACCGCTTCCGCTTATAACTAATTATCTATCAGTAAATACGAAAAAACTTATTTACGGGCTCTTAAATCAACCGGACGACTGCTCACGGACCATGTCCGTTCAGCGCCGGATGTGGTCCGTCAAAAAAACGTTCCCCGCTAGAGAGAGCGTGTATAGCAGTTAGCAGCCAGTGTATTACTCTGCAGCCTTATTGCTTGTTTTCGAAGAGTCAAATGAAGAGTTTTTAACATGGAGGGTGAACTTATGGATGTTTCTCAAAGGTCTACGCGACGCGTCAGCGCCTCATTTGCCCTGCCCAAAATGGCATCTGCCTCTGGGTCTGACTCAGGGTCCCCTTTGGAGGGCGGCGTTATGCTGCGTTCCAGTTGCCTCGGAAGTCGAAATTACGAACCCGAAATGACGTCATTTCCGAGTTGAATGCGTTCCAGTTAGCTTGTCGGCACGATGACGAAAACAAGATGGACGCCCGCTACAAAGCTGTTGTTGTTCTTGCTTTGTTGGATTATAAAAAGGTTTCCAGACCAGCAGCGAAGTTGAAAAGCAATTCTGAGGCTCTTGAAATGTTAACCAGGTATGTTGTTTTAACCAGTAGTTTTTATTTATTTATAAATAAGCTTATTTTTGTTAATTATGGTCTTGAGGCTCTTACATCTACTTTATAGTTTTAATTCGATCTCTTTTAGGATTATAGCAGCAGTACAGAAGTTATCATTAGATAAATAAAGTCAGAAAGTGCTGAACATTGTTTTTCTTTTCTTTTTACTACCTCAAACCATTAGCAGACATGTTTTTACGGTTTATTGTTAAAATTGTTATTAAACTTCAATCAATCAAAACTTTATTTCAGACTCATATGGTCCATAGTAACAAAACAATTTAATTTCTTTGTATTTTAGGATGCTGCTGATACACACAAACCTACGGACACATGGAATAATCATGAAGACTATGGGAGGTGATGCTGAACATGGATGACAAGTTTGTGCGTCATTTCAGAGTCAACAAGACCCAGTTCACATCTGTAATGATGCAGCTGCAGGAGAAAGGCATAAGGAAGGAGCACTGTCAAGGTGCAGCACCAGTCCCTGTAGAAAAGAAGGTCCTGATGTTCCTGTGGTACATGGCCAACCAGAACAGCTTCAGGGAGATGTCTGACAAATTTGGTCTCGCAGTCCTCAGCGCACAGGATCATCATGGAAGTACTGAAGGCCATTTTGCACAATGGGACACACCTTCATCCCCTGGCCTAACAAATTGATGCT
Organism: Garcialebias charrua; assembly: GCA_038048925.1. Taxonomy (NCBI): domain Eukaryota; kingdom Metazoa; phylum Chordata; class Actinopteri; order Cyprinodontiformes; family Rivulidae; genus Garcialebias; species Garcialebias charrua. Next base: position 59,153 of record JBBPBX010003542.1, read on the forward strand.
GTGGTGATGATTGTCATCATGGCAGCCTGCCTTCTGCATAACCTCTGCATTGGGGCTTCACCAGTGTGTCAGGATCACCCAAACAGCTGTCCAAGGCAGGATGAAAATGACTAAATTACTCGTTACTGTGATGTGTGGATGCTGTACTTGTATTAGCTTGTCATAACTTGTCAAAAAATGTTCTAGTGTTGTTATAGTGCTGTTTTGATTAAATGTGTTTATCTGACATGCCACTCTCTCGCTGTCATTTATATCTGTGTGGATAAACCACGCCAAAAACATAAGCTGGTATAGGTAAACAGTACACACATTTTACAGCTTCAAAAACCAGCTGCAAAACTTAGTTTCCCACAACAATAACACCTGCTTAAAAGTCAGTGCTTAAATAAAGCATTTCTATGTAGTAATTTTAAAACTCTGCCCGACGAGAACATGAGAGCACTAGAAAGTTCATTCTCAATAGTCCAGGTATCAAATCCGCTCATTCTCAATCAGTTCATCTGGACAGTTCATCTGGACAGTTTGAGAATGAGCGGATTTGATACCTGGACTATTGAGAATGAACTTTCTTGTCTTGAACCACTTTGGACATGTCTGCCTGCCTGGGAGGAGTCAACGAGGGACAAGCCCCCAGAAACCATCTTGGCTACAGCAAACTGGTTGGTCCACTTAAGTTGTTTACTTGGTGGGTTAACTTCAGTGTGCTTTGGACTACTCTGACTGACGAAGCCCTCTGGAGTGAGGGTGAAACGTTTCTACTAAAAAGAAACTGTCCAGATGAACTGATTGAGAATGAGCGGATGAGAGCACTAGTTTCTCTACAAGTACATCGGTTTCCAAAAACATTGATGAAAATCTATGCAGTGCATCATGACAAATTGTCGTGTTTGAATACCAGAGGTGTTCCTCTTTTACACTGAATTTACTTTCATTCTAAATAGTTTCTTTTCATTACCTGCTTTCCTTTATTCTACTGAAAAACCACGCTTATTGTGAAGTAAGACAAGAATTTGTGCATTTGTTATTTCAAATTGTTTTTAATAACGTATGACAACAAGGCACAGGTACAATTTGAGGTCTGAGGTCTCAGTAAAATGAGCTACCAGCTAAAAATAAATCAAAATAACTAACTTCACAAAAATCTTACTTAGTAATGTTGGACACAAAGACACTGTTCAAGTAGCAGCTGGCAAAATGCACAGAATAGAAAATGTCAGTTTTGTGCAAATTTGGTCCAGTTGGTCCAGAACGCTGCTGCTCGCCTTCTAACTGGAGTTCATAAGTGGGAGCACATCACCCCCACTCTGGCTTCACTCCACTGGCTGCCTGTTCATTTTAGAGTTCATTTTAAGATTCTTTTATTTGTTTTTAAAAGTTTAAATGGTCTTGCTCCATCCTACCTCTCTGAGCTGCTTCACCCATACTCTCCTGCTCGGTGCCTCAGATCAGCTGATCAGCTGCTTCTGGAGGTGCCGAGGTCCAAACGGAGGCTCAGAGGGGACAGAGCTTTTTCTGTTGCTGCTCCAAAACTGTGGAACGATCTCCCTCTTCCCGTCAGACAAGCTCCTTCACTGTCCAGTTTTAAAACTCTTTTAAAAACACATTTTTACTCACTGGCTTTTAGCACAGACTGATTTTGTTCTGCACTGTTTTTATTGATCTTAATGTTTTAACAACTGTTTTATTTTTATGTGTTTAAATGTTCTTGATTTTATGTACAGCACTTTGTTGCAGCTGTGGTTGTTTTAAAGGGCTCTATAAATAAAGTATTATTATTATTATTATTATTATTATTATTATTATTATTATTATTATTATTATTATTATTATTATTATTATTATTATTATTATTATTAATAAATTAAAATCTGTAATCTCTTGTTTCACATTTTATCTATCAGCCGGGTCATCAGTCTGCTCTCCTCTGTGCTCTGCAAATTGGACTCCTCTGAAATGCAGAAATCAGAAGTAATTTTAATACACATACAAGTTCATTGTTTACAGTAAGTACTACATGTAATGGTGTTCCTATTGCTGTCTTACCTGCTGTAGAGTCGTTGAGTTGCAGTAACTGGACTTGTACAGTTCAATTTTCATCAATAAAATATGTCAAGGAGTCACCATTCCTCTGGAACAATTAGGGACCAGGGAAACGGGTTTGTCTGCTCGGGTCCAGGAACATGTTCATCTTCATGTTGACATAAACTGCAAAGAAATATACACATGGTTAACAACAAATCACAGATGGCAGTAACTCACAAAACTAACCCACAATAATAAGTATAAATAAGGTCGATTTTCACTCTCTCACACACACACACCCCCAACACAGACACACACAGCTGTGGATTGACAGGATGGTTTGGGTTTCAAGTTTTGCATTTTTTTTAAACAAAATAATTGATTCTGTTAAACTGGATTCCCACCCTGACAAGCCAAGATAAATCTTGATAGACCTTTTAAAAACAGTTTATGGTGCAAAACATTAGTTTACTAGCTAAAAACACATGTAAAGGTGAACAAAGAACAACGAGGTTGCAGGTCTCCGACGCAGCTACATCATCAACACGACAACAATCACGTTCGACGCTCTTTAGAAAACACAAACCGCTTAGAAACACCCTCTAATTATTAGGCGACTTATTGTATAATAATCACTGTAAAGTACGACATGTGTTACTGAGTTAATGATAAAAAATGAACTCTGAACAGCTAAAAGGGGTACTGTGCTAAACAACAACAATGCCGCCTCACACCCGTTTAGCGTGCCGTTGTCGAGGCACAGCGGCTGTTTAAATGTATCATTATCATTACTGTAAAGAACTACAGTGCCTGAATGCGTTAATGTGAAGTTACAGCTAGTAAACCACACAGAACTGCGAAAAAGAGTAAAAAGTAACACTTTCACTCACTGTTGATGCGAGGAGCAGCCATCTTGAAACGATGACGTCACGCGATCTCGGGTGATCTCGGGTGCCGTGCGGCTACACAGAGTTCACGAGTTGGAATTACGACCTGAGGGGGCGTTCCAGTTGATTTTTACTACTCGGAAGCACGTAATATACGACCTCCGAGGACAACTGGAACGCAGCATTAATGTAAACAGATTTTTGAAGGGCGTGGCCTTCAGAGCTCATTATCATAAACAGCCTGTTCAGAACGGAAGTCAGAAAAGGCACAACTAGAAAGGGGATATTTTATTATCTAAGAATTATTTTGTGCATTAAATTGAATGAACATGGTCTGGATAGCCCACAGACATACCATAAAAAATTACAAAACCAATATTTGGCCCCATTTAAAAAAGGCTCTTGACACCATTGACCACACCATTTTACGAGTACAGTATTAGAGGTCTAGCCATACAGTGGATATCTAGTTACTGTATTTGAAAGGCAGAAACAGTTTGTACATATTGATGATGTTAGATCTCATCTGTGCAGTATTGGAGTACCACAAGGTTCAGTGTTTGGGCCTAAGTTGTTTAATTTCTATGTAAATTATTTAATTAAGGTGTCTGGTATTCTCAAGTGTGTTTTATTTGCTGATGATACTACTTTCTTTTGTTTGGGTAGAGACTTGAATCAGATGTTTGAATTAATAAAGATGGAGTTTGATAAAATTCAAACTTGGTTTAAATTAAACAAGTTATCACTGCATGTTGAAAAACTAATTATATGATATTTAGTAAAAAAGTCAACTGTGGATTTTCTTTTCAAAATTGATGGTGTTGAGATACAAAGAGTGAATGAAGTAAGGTTTTTGGGAGTAATTATAGGTGATAAATTGTCATGGAAAAAACATTAATTTTGTAAGAACTAAAATGTCTAAGTCCATGGCAGTACTAAATAAAGTGAGGGACTTACTGAGTGACAAAGCTTTGTGTTTGCTGTACAATACAATTATTGTGCCACATTTAATTTATTGTGTTGGTATCTGGGGTACAGCTTGTAAAACTGTAACCAAGTCTATTTTTATTTTACAAAAAAGAGCTTTAAGAATTATCTCAAGAAAACATTATTGTCATCCTTCAAGTATTTTATTTTATCAACTGAAATTACTTAAGTTTTATGATTTGGCGAACTACTATATTCTATTACTTATGTACAAGGCTCAGAATCATAATTTACCATTGAACATACAAGCATATTTTGTTAAAAGGAGTAGTTGTTATAATTTAAAAGGGACGGATATTTTTGTAAAGCCAAAGTATAGAACAAGTTTGAGGGGTAGGTCCAGTTTAATGAGGGGAATTGGTTTATGAAATGGTTTGAATAATGATATTAAAAAAGAGGAATCATTATTTGTATTTAAGAAAAAGATCAAGAATATAATGCTAATGAGATATATTTTAAGTTAGTTAATATTTGGGAACTATAATGAATAATTGTGATACGTTTTTGTGGTTTGTTGTATTATTTGTGAGTATTGCTTGAATTGATTATTTGAATTGATTTTGTTAAGAAGGGGCAGAAATGATAAGATTTTATTATTATTCTGCCGCCTTTCATTTTATACGTATTTTATATTGTTTTTTCTTAAAATGTTATTGTTTTTTTATTAAATGAAATGAAATGAATAAATAAACAAGCAAACAAACAAACAAACAAACAAACTTCTTGCACCTTGTTTATTCTTCATGCTGGTTCAGTGAAGCTCTTCGTTAGATGGCGAAGAGCATCGGTTCATCCTCTGGTCTCCTCAGCGGCGTATCACAGAACTCACTCTTTAAAATACAGCAGTCCATTTTTAACCAAGGCTGTTCTTTGACCGTCTCATTTCCATGTGAGGTTAACTGAGGTCATCAAAGGAGAAGATGAATTAGTCCTTCAGACACATCTGTGCTTCCACATCAAATGCTGCACAACTAATTGGTTTCCTTAAAAGCATTGAAAAGACTTTATTAGTCGAGAGCTGTCTTAAAAAAAAACGGAATAATTGGAATGCAAAGCAGAAGCCCCATGGTGAGCAGACTCCACCGGAGTGTCTTCCTGGTATTTTTATTAACCTTTAGCACCTCTGCAGATGAGAGCCGTGAACTTCTCAGGTGACATTTTCAGTCTTATTAATGGCGGCAAAGGAAGTTGAGGGCGTGAGAGTTTGCCAACAGCTTTCAGAACATTTGTGAGAAGTTCAGTTGACTGTCAGGGAGTTGAAGAGTTTTAAAATTCTCTGGCGTCAGATCTGAGTGAGAGAAAAGCAAATGTTCTTTCTGCAAACGCTCAACTTTATTAGCACCCAGCTTCAAACCGGAGAGCCTCTCTGGGATGCAGCTAAAGGGATTCTTAGATCGATGTTTGGCCGTCCAGAGTGTAGCCCTCCCTCAGATGGCTGATCAAACGCAGAGCTGGACAACAGAGCAGCTGCACCTGATTCTCAAACAGCCTCTGATGCTGCGTCTTTGATGCCTGAACGGCTTCATTTCGTCGACGGAGCAAGTCAGAAATGATTCAAAGGAAAATTTCATGCTGTGGAGCTGAAGTCTGGATGTTCCTGATTTTAAGACAAATTGTGTTGTGTCCTGATGCATGCTCAAAAATCCACCTAGATAAATCTAACAAGGTTGAGTCAGGTCCTCTGGACGGATTATTTGTTGAAACATTTCATCTTATATCCAAAAGACTTCTTTGGTATGAGGAGCTGCAATAAACTCAAGTCTTATAAGCAGCACCTTCTCATAGAAGATCAACCAGTTTGTTGTTGACACCTAGAACTAGCTGTTCACTTGATAAAGGAGGAGCATCAGACTAACAATCAATTTTTATTTTATATATATACAGTATATACTGTATATATAGACTTAAAGTTGATTTTTATTTTATTTCAGTAATTCCATTCAAAAAGTGAAACTTGTATATTATATTCATTCATTACACACAGACTGATATACAGGTAGTCCTCGGGTTACGACGGTCTCGATTTACGACGTTTCGTGGTTACGACGCACCTCCCATAAATTTTTTTTTAAAAATTAAAATGATAATAATTTAAAAAAATTTATGTATTTTGAAAAGCCGAGTTACGCAGTTTCCGGTTTCCAGTTTTACTAGCTGCGGAGGCTACAGCTGCCCTGTACTCTCTAAAAAAGCTAAGTCTGGTCCTCTGGACATTCAAAAAACAAAACAAAACTGCACATAGTACAACTTATTGTTACTGTGTGTCTGTGAACGCGGTTTTACGACGTAAACGCAATACAGAATATGAAGGATGGACGGAGGAACGGCTTCACCAGCATACCAGTAGGTTATTAACTATTTTTTCCCTTCATTATGGCTCTGAAATGTATGTGTGTTTTGATAATTATGTAGGGTACTGTGTTAGGATAGGCTAAGTGCTTGATAAAATACAGTACTGTACGTATAAGGTGAAGTATTTACGTATGTTACAACTTACGTCGAAATTCGGGTTACGACTCAGCGCAGGAACGGAACACCGTCGTAAGTTGGGAACTACCTGTATTTCAAATGTTTATTTTTTATGTTGATGATTATAACTGACAATTAATGAAAATCCCAAATTCAGTATCTCAGAAAATTTGAATATTGTAAAAAGGTTCAACACTGAAGACACCTGGTGCCACACTCTAATCAGCTAATTAACTTAAAACACCTGCAAAGGCATTTAAATGGTCTCAGTATAGTTGTGTAGGCTACACAATCATGGGGAAGACTGCTGACTTGACAGTTGTCGAAAAGACGACCACTGACACCTTGCACAAGGATGGCAAGACACAAAAGATCATTGCTAAAGAGGCTGGCTGTTCATAGAGCTCTGTGTCCAAGCACATTCATAGAGAGGCGGAGGGAAGGGAAAAAAGTAGTAGAAAAAAAGTGTACAAGCAGTAGGGATAACCGCACACTAGAGAGGATTGTGAAACAAAACCCATTCCAAAATGTGGAGGAGATTCACAAAGAGTGGACTGCAACTGAAGTCAGTGCTTCGAGAACCACCACGCACAGACGTATGCAAGACGTGAGTTTCAACTGTGGTATTCCTTGTGTCATACCACTCTTGAGCAAGTGACATCAGAAGCGTCTCGTCTGGGCTAAAGACAAAAAGGACAAATGAATATAATTTACAAGTTCCACCTTTTGAATGGAATTACTGAAATAAATAAACTTTTTGAAGATATTCTAATTTGATGACCAGCACCTGTATGTGTGTATAATTTGTTGGTGGACTATTTGAACTTTGTCGTGGCATCCTGCTTTTCAATGGTGGCCTTTCTTACGCCTAGATGCAGCCACACACCAAAATGGAAGTTGATACCTCACTTATTTTCAAGTTATCCTTTTAACATGGGCAACCATTTATGATGGAAGCCATAATTTTTAATTTGTGCTCATAACACGCATAGACGCAGCAATGGAGGGGGGGGGGGTCATTTCCAATTTCCTCCTTGGCTCTGTGATGGGGGACAACATTAAAAGGTATTTGAGCTTGTCTTGTCACTGGTGAAATCAATCAAATTTATTCATGATGAGACTTTAAACAAGTTACTTTTTACCATCTGCTGTTATTTTTTTGGGGGAAAAGGACAAAACGTACACCGAAACCCTCATGCACACTCGGTGAAACGATGTGTGCTTTAAGTGCCTTGCTACATTAATTTCCCATTTTCCTTTCAATCAATCTCCCTGCCTGTTTGGAGTGAATGTGCTTCACAGGGAATCAATTAAATTATGTATGGGAACAAATTGATACTCCAAGTTAAAGGTGGTTCTTGTCATTAATTTCTTTCCTCTTCATTAGTCTGCTCTGATTAAATGAATAATTTAAAAACCCATCGTCACTGGAACCAAAATTGTTTTCTGTGCTTGACATCTGTGTCACAACTACTGTTGAAATATTCGTTTTGAGGTTGAATTTTTATGTATTTTTTCCTATGTTGTACGTGTTTTCTTTGTACAGGTGGTCCCGACTTACGACAACATCGACTTACGAAGTTCCGACTTTACGAAGTTATCATAATTAATAAAAATATGAAAAAAAAGTTGTGTGTGTTTAAATGTTCTTAATTTCATGTGTACAGCACTTTGTTGCAGCTGTGGTTGTTTTAAAGGCTTTATAAATAATGATATTTATAAAAATTATAATTTTTAATCATAGGGGAGTGGTGGCGCAAAGGTTAAGAAGGTGAGCTTGTGATCGGAAGGTCGCCGGTTCAAGCCCCGGTACCGACAACATCAAAGATGTGGGTGGGATAAGTGAAGCGGTCACACCTGTCTCCACCCTCATCTGCCCCACTCTGGGCCCTTGAGCAAGGCCCTTAACCCCCACCATCTGCTCCCCCGGGAACCCTAGATATCAGCTCTCTGCTCCACACAGAGGGCTGTGGTTGCTCGGTGGTCTGTGGTTGTGTCAGGAAGGGCATCCGGCGTAAAAACAACTGCCAAATCTTCGTGCGACCAGTTCGCTGTGGCGACCCCTAACGCAGGGAATAAAGCCGAAAGAAGAAAAAAAAAAATAATAATAATAATAATAATTTTTAATCATATTTGCACAGTTTCCAACGGTTTCCGGAAATGCCACCGTGTCCGCCATTTTACGTTTAGTTACAGTCTCGGCACTCGGCAGCTGGCTTTGGAGGACCGTGTGTCTGATCAGGGTTGCATCCTATGGATAAATTAGCTGGAAACACTCGGTGAACTCTGTAGACGTCTCAGGCCCAGAGCAGCAGTTGCCGATCGCTCCGCTGATCGCTCCCACCACGCCGCCCGACACCAGCAGCTCATGGGCTGGGCTAACACGCAGCTAATGGAGGAGCTAACGCGGGCAGGGACACCGAGCCAACAGGCAGCGGAGAGGCCATCTGCGTCCGGGAGCTCGCCTCGATGTCCGCTTGGCAGCCTAAGATGCCGAGGGACACCGAGCTAACGCGGAGAAACAGCGAGCGCCGACACCCTTTTGGATGGGCTAACATGCTAACGAGTGCAGCTAATGGCGGGGGCTAACAACAGCTAACGCGGGCAGCTTGTTTTGGATGGACGAACACCGCGGAGAAACGGCTTTCAGTAAGTTATTAACTCTTTTTCTGGCTCCAAATGTATGGAGTTAACATGCTAACAGTCCTTCCTGTAAACAGTTTGGACCGCGTGGAGCTGCACGAAGCTGCAGAGCTCGGGCGTGCAAGAGCTAACATGCAAACAGACGGAGACAAGCTGCAGTTCAAAGTAAGAAATTAATTTTTTATGTATGTTTTTTTATAACAGTTTGTAGCTGTGTTAGGATAGGCAAAGTGCTTGTTAACTTGGTAACTGTTCATTACCGTACATGTAGGGGAGACCGGGTATGGTTGTAACACTTTTTGCTCCAGCACCTTTAACTCACAGAATTTTTGAGCTAGAGTTTTCAAACTTTTATACAAAATACCACATTTGTTTACTACAAATGGCACCAATTCAAACCTCTGCAAGAATGTCACCGACCTCATGAGTTCATGTCAAATATGGTGTTCCTTTGTTACAACCTACCCCGCTACCGGGGTAGGTTGTAACACCTGCTGGGGTAAGTTGTAACAATTAGACAAAAGAAGCAAAAACAGAGGCCACACCATGTGATATGCTTCAAAAAGAGGTTTACTGAATTAAAAGAACAATACAAGAACAATCTCTCTCTCTCTCTCTCTCTCTCTCTCTCTCTCTCTCTCTCCTCTCTCTCTCTC
>JBBPBX010003543.1:0-17248 GCA_038048925.1 Garcialebias charrua
ACACACACACACACACACACACCGGTATAAATAATTATTATTACTTTGTATTATTATTATTATTTAACAAATCTGTATGCCTCTTTTATAATTGTCTATTGTTGTTGCTGTTGTCCATTGTTGTCATAGTTCTTTGTTGAAACCAGGTCTCTCATGTTTGTCTGTTTTATGATTTCTCATCTAAACTATCATGGCTACTTGGAGGACAGCTAGAATACACAAAGACCTTGCTTGAGATATGATCCTGAATAGGGCTGGGCCATATCATATCGTTACTGGTAATACCGGTATAAAAAGCTTGCCCGAGCAAAAAACTTATATCATGATATGCTAATTTCATGACGTAATACGTCAGGGCGCCCCGCCCTTTAACACCCGAGCGCTTTAAACAACTGCGCACATCCCATCCAACAGTCTGTAAACAACGCGCGCACGTCTCAACTTCTCTCCCCCCTGCTCTGCAGGCACAGACAGCTGTCCCCCCCTCCCCCGCTCCGCTCCGCACGTCTCAACTTCTCTCCCCCCTGCTCTGCAGGCACAGACAGCTGTCCCCCCCTCCCCCCGCTCCGCTTCACCAGCCGTGGTCTTCCGATGCGTGTCCTCGCTGTAGTGTTACAAACACGCGCGGCTCCACAGTCACTCCTGTGATGTTTCTCTGCACGCTCAATAACCATGCTGCTTTATAGCAGACGTTGCTTTATTGTTTAAGCTGCACAAATACACTTAACAGACTGCACGATCCTCCACCGCTCCATTCTCTGACTTTCTTTCACACCCGAACCTGCGCGCCTACGTCACGCTCTCACTCGCGGTGCGTTCACTGGCACTCTGTAATATACATGCACAACACTTCTGTTTACATTACAACTCCATCAGAGACAAAGAGAAATATAGATTAAAAAAACCACCACAAAAATTAAAGTGCAGGTGTAGTTTTACTTGGAGACTAAATGCTTTACTAAATAAAGTAATTTCAGTAAAATTACCCCTTGTTGTTTTTAAAAATTTTATATAATACTGCAAAGCAACATGTTAAGTTAATTTTGTCAAATAAATACATTTGATTTTATATATATTTTTTGGGTTATATCACGAAATTTATCGTTATCGTGATAATACTCTGAAATATCACAATATAATTTTTGAGCCATATCGCCCACCCCTAATCCTGAATGGATGGGATGAAGAGCCCATCAGTGGTGCTGACTTGGGATCTAACATCTCGTATGTAGAGGATATAGATTATTGTCCACCTGGACATGTCAGGGTGTCTGGAAACCAACCTGCCTCTTCTGAACAAGATCAGTCAGACACGGAGAAGTCCTCTGAGTCCTCCAAAGAGGCAAAGGATATTGTGTCCAACAGAATGAGCCAGACGGGCTCTTAGAGTTATCTCCCACTCAGGCTAAAACACCAATCCACAATTTACTGAGAAGTCAGTCAGAGCCTGCGCCTGGGTTTAGCACCATCTCTCCAATATATGCATGAAAGCTGTTTATCACTGATAGTATATTAGAAGAGATGTTGACATGAACAAACATGGATGGAGGAAGAGTTGCAACAAGCACAAAAAAAGAGTGGAAAAATCTAACCAAAGAGGAGCTCATGGCCTTCATTGGAGTGACCATTCTTGCAGAAAGTTCAGGAGTAAACCAGGGGGCAGAATGAGTAAAGGTAACAGATCGTGTTTTAACAGGAGCAATGGAGTTGATAATATGGGTTAAGTAATTATTGTATTGAGCAATGAGTTCATCCGGAGTCAGAAGATGATCAGGGATCAGAGTGGAGGTAATATCAGCGGAGAGGGAATCCAAATTGATGTTTTTAATGTTCCTGAATGAACTGAGCCGGCTTATCTTGGTAGATGAAACACAGAGGAATATGGAACGTAAGAAAAAAATGATCAGAAAAGGTGAGTTCATCTCATTTGCAGTCAACAGGTGTAAGTCCAGAACATCAAATCAAGTCCAGTGTATGTCCCTTAATATGGGTGGAAAAATCAACATGTTGTTTTAATCCAGAACTCTTTAGGCAGGATAAAAAAATCATTGGTGAGTGGGAGGTTAATATTGTCAATATGGATGTTAAAATCTCCCAAAAAAATAATATTAGGTGACAAGGCACACTGTTGAGAAAGAAAGGTCGAAAACTCATTTAAAAAATCTTTGTGAGGTCTTGGGGAGCGATAAACGGTGGCAATGATGGTGGGAGTGGGGCCAGCCATCTATCCATCCATCCATTTTCGTCCGCTTATCCGGGGTCGGGTTGCGGGGGTAGCAGCCTAAGTAGGGAGGCCCAGACTTCCCTCTCCCCAGCCACTTGGAGCAGCTCCTCTGGGGGAATCCCAAGGCGTTCCCAGGCCAGCCGAGAAACATAGTCCCTCCAGCGTGTCCTGGGTCTTCCTCTGGGTCTCCTCCCTGGTGGGACATGCCCGGAACACCTCACCAGGGAGGCGTCCAGGAGGCATCCTAACCAGATGCCCGATCCACCTCAACTGGCTCCTCTCGATGTGGAGAAGCAGCGGCTCTACTCCGAGTCCTTCCTGGATGACCGAGCTTCTCACCCTATCTCCACCACCCCAGTCTGCCAATCCAGGGGAACTACACCCGATGTCCACATCATATTGCAGAGTTGTGTAAGCCAACACAACCCCACAACATCCAGAGCCTTAAGGAACTCAGGGCGAATCTCATCCACCCCTGGGGCCCCTCCACCGAGGAGCTTTTTAACCACCTCGGTGACCTCAGCACCAGAGATTGGAGAGCCCGACCCAAAGTCCCCAGGCTCCGCTTCCTCAGTGGAAGACGTGCCAGTGGGATTGAGGAGGTCTTCGAAGTATTCCGCCCACCGACCCACGACATCCCGAGTTGAGGTCAGTAGCACACTACCTCCACTATAAATAGTGATGGCGGTGTACCACTCTCCAACACCCCCCCCCCCCGAGACGCTGGATGGTGGACTAGAATCGCCTCAAAGCCATATGAAAGTCATTCTCCATGGCCTCTCTAAACTCCTCCCACGCCCGAGTTTTTGCCTCAGCAACCACCCGAGCCGCATGCCGTTTGGACTGCCGGTACCATCAGCTGCTTCCGGGGTCCCACAGGCCAAAAAGGCCCAATAGGACTCCTTCTTCAGCCTGACAGCATCCCTCACCGCCGGTGTCCACCACCGGGTTCGAGGGTTGCCGCCACGACAGGCACCAACAACCTTGCGGCCACAGCTCCGATAAGCTGCCTCGACAATAGAGGCGCGGAACATGGCCCACTCGGACTCAATGTCCCCCGCCTCCCTCGGAACGTGTTCAAAGCTCTCCCGGAGGTGGGAGTTAAAGCTCCGTCTTACGGGAGACTCTGCCAGACGTTCCCAGCAGACCCTCACAATACGTTTGGGTCTGCCAGGTCTGACCGACATCCTCCCCCACCATCGGAGCCAACTCACCACCAGGTAGTGGTCAATGGACAGCTCCGCCCCTCTCTTCACCTGAGTGTCCAAGACATGCGGCTGCAGATCAGATGAGATGATAACGAAGTCGATCATTGTACTGCAGCCTAGGGTGTCCTGGTGCCAAGAGCACATATGGACATCCTTATGCTTGAACATGGTGTTCGTTATGGACAATCCATGACGAGCAAAGAAGTCCAATAACAGAACACCACTCGGGTTCAGATCAGGGGGGCAGTTCCTCCCAACCACACCCCTCCAGGTCTCACTCTCATTGCCCACGTGAGCGTTGAAGTCCCCCAGCAGAACAAGGGAGTCCCTAGGAGGTGCACTCTCCAATACCCCCTCCAAGGACTCCAAAAAGGGTGGGTAATCTGAGCTACCGTTTGGTGCATGAGCACAAACAACAGTTAGAACCCTTCCTCCCACACCTAGCCGGAGGGAGGCTACTCTCTCGTTCACCAGGGTGAACCCCAATGTATAGGCACCAAGATGGGGGGCAACGAGTATGCCCACTCCTGCTCGGCGCCTCTCACCAGGGGCAACTCCAGAGTGGAAGAGTGTCCAACCCCTCTCAAGGAAACTGGTTCCAGAGCCAGAGCCATGCGTTGAGGTGAGTCCGACTATTTCTAGCCGGAACCTCTCAACCTCACACACTAGCTCAGGCTCCTTCCCCACCAGAGAGGTGACATTCCATGTCCCAATGGCCAGCTTCTGTAGCCGAGGATCAGACCGCCAGGGTCCCCGCCCTCGGCCACCACCCATCTCACATTTCACCCGACCCCTTTGGCCCCTCCCACAGGTTGTGAGCCCATGGGAAGGGGGACCCACGTCTCCTCTTCGGGCTGTGCCCGGCCGAGCTCCATGGGTAAAAGCCCGGCCACCAGGCACCCGCCAGCGTGCCCTACGCCCCAGCTCCAGAGTGGGGCCCTGGTGACCCACGTCCGGACGAGGGAACATGGTTTCTATCTATTTTCCTCATCATAGGGGTCTCTGGGCTTTACTTTGTCTGGTCCCTCACCTAGGACCTGTCTGCCTTGGGTGACCCTACTAGGGGCATGAAGCCCCTGACAGCATAGCTCCTAGGATCATTGGGACATTCAAACCCTTCCATCACGGTATGCAGCCCAGGGATTTTTCTGTATGATGAAATCCCAGTGTTTAATTTTTCACTTTGACTGTAACTTCTTTTGCATGTATTCAAATAAAAATAGGTTTACAGAAATAACTCAGCATGTATAATATTCTTACATTACAGCCCTTCTCCAGTAGAAATGGTAGCAAACTAATTAGAAAAGTTAAAAAAAAAGTTTACTTCAAAATTGTTGCCAGCAATTACCTTTTTAAAGTTGGTCCAAGCCATTTGACCCTTTTCTTTAACAGTTAGTAAGTGTTTGGAAACTCACCAATTAGTTCAATTTTAAAAGAAAAATTCCAATTTTTTACATCCCAATGAAAGCAGCTCTCACCGTCTTCAAAGAGAAAGTGCTTGATGTGCTTTTCATTTTATAATATATTAAAGGGATTTAGTAGTTCATAGATCGGCAGTCTAACCAGTTTATCATGAGGATGTCTTACAAAAGCATGTGTTTTATTATAGAGCTGTTTTAATGCAGGTAGTGGTTTATACTCATAACCAGTTTGGCTTCAAACCAAACCTTGGCACTGATAAGTGCATTTTTGCTCTCAAGGAGATCTTGGATTTATGCAATAGGTACTTAGCCTGGCCCTCGCCTTCCTGCACAGCTCCGCTCAATTCTCATTTCCCTTCACTGCACAGCGAAGTGAAGGACAAGGGTATGGTTTCAACCAGGCTAATAGGTACTTTGTAGAATACTACCATTTTTATGTGTTTTATTCATGCTTTAAAAGAAAATTTGTTTTAGAAATGGCATGAAAGAGGAGTTCTGAAACATTTATTAAGAAACTTAGTGTATTGGTATATGGTGTGGGAGTGGTGGCGCAGAGGTTAAGAAGGTGCGCTTGTGATCGGAAGATCGCCGGTTCAAGCCCCGGTACCGACAACATCAAAGATGTGGGTGGGATAAGTGAAGCGGTCACACCTGTCTCCACCCTCATCTGCCCCACTCTGGGCCCTTGAGCAAGGCCCTTAACCCACACCATCTGCTCCCCCGGGAACCCTAGATATCAGCTCTCTACTCCACACAGAGGGCTGTGGTTGCTCGGTGGTCTGTGGTTGTGTCAGGAAGGGCATCCGGCGTAAAAACAACTGCCAAATCTTCGTGCGACTAGATCGCTGTGGTGACCCCTAACGCAGGGAAAAAGCCGAAAGAAGAGAGAAAAAAAAAGTGTATTGGTATGCTCACCAGTCTATGTCTGTAAAATGGGGAACATCTGTATCATCTTCTTTTTATGTGACAAGGCAAAATTTTGTCTCCTTGCTTTTTTAACGTGTATATGGATCATTTATCTAAGCTGTTGAATCAATGCAGGACTGGCTGTTGGGTTGGCATTGGCAATAGAACAATCAACCACCTAATGTATGCTGATGATCTTGTAATATTTTGTCCATATAGCACTGGTCTGCAGCAACTGTTAAGGGTTTGCTCTCAGTACGGATTGGACTTTGATATTAAATATAATGCAAAGAAAAGTAACATAATGATCGTCAGACGCAAAGAGGACACTAAACTGTCTTTCCCCGAGTTCACTCTGTCTGGCAACATCCTCCAAGTCATGAGGTAAAATACTTGGGACATTACATAACCGCTGACCTGTCTGATGATGGGGACATTTACAGGCAGCGTTGTATGCAATATGTACAAGCTAATATGCTTCTTCAGACATTCTCTATGTGCTCAGTGTCTGTAAAAACTGCACTCTTTAAAGCATCGGTAGGCCAAGATGGTGTAGAGGCAGGGCAGCCGGCTCAGGACCGGAAGGTCCCGGGTTCAATCCCCGGTCACTGCATACCTCGTTGTGTCCCTGGGCAAGATACTTAACCCCGAGTTGCTCCCGGTAGGACTGGCAGCGCCTTGCATGGCAGACTACCGCTACCGGTGTATGAATGTGTGTATGAATGGGTGGATGGCTGGTACTGTGAAGTGTTTTGGGGCCCCTCATAGGGGGCTGGAAAGCGCTATATAAGTAAGCTCCATTTACCATTTACCATATTGTACTCCAATGTATACGGCCCACCTGTGGCAGCATTACAGAAAAAGCAGTATGCATAAACTTCAGGCGGCATACAGTGATGGCACAAGGATGCTGTTTAAGGTGCTGCGATGGAGCAGTGCCAGTCAGATGTTTGTAAATGCCAACGTACCAACCTGTGCTGCTGTGCTTCAAACCCTTATGTACAGATGTATGTGTAGGCTAACAAACTCATAGCATCATTTATACTCTGACCAAGGTTCTTTTCCAGTCTGTGGAATCACTGACATCTTAATTTATATGGCAATGGATGAGCTTTCTATTTTTATTGTGTCTTGTTGTGGTTATCTATTTTTTTGCCTGTTTTTGTTTATTATAGACCATGTGTATCTGAAATAAAGTTTTGATTGATTGACTTACATACAGGAAAGACTTAAGGAACGATCTTGTTCAAACATGCTGCCATGTACTGACACCATCATTGATACTGTCTACGAAACACTTCCTTAAAAACAAACTTTTAAAATAGTTTATATCAGCAGGATCAGGTCAAGGTGCAGCCCTGGTGTCCCTCATGAAGCCTTTGGTGGGAGGACACGGCAGTTTGGTCACTCAGTCCCAGAACTTGTCCTCTTGATCAACCTCTTTAAATTGAACTCTATTGGATTAAAGATGGCCTGGGGGGCCGAGTGAGCGGAGGTAACCTGAACAGAGGTGAAAGGGGGTCAGTCAACTGTTTCAAGTGAAAGTGGAATTCGGGGCATCTGTGTTTGTTTGTAAGTGGGTATGTTTGGGACTGAGTCTAACATCCTGAAGCGCCCGAGGGCCAGGGCAGAGGTTAGTCATCGTAGCCTCTGTGTGCACCCTGCTCTGGCCGGAAAAACCACGGGTTTCATCTTCTAGCTCTGCTGAGCATCCTTTGATTTCCACATTACTATCAAGTGGAGGTTTAAAAAGGGATTTCTGAGACTCTCCCAGTGTCGTCCTAAACCTGTTGAGTGTGAAGGTGTCAGCTTGTTTGGATAAAACGAGTGAACAGGTTTCTGTTGACAGCTTCTCTCTTCTCTCCCTGAGATTTGATTTTCTGAAGGTGGCCTCCATCCATACTGCTTCAACATGCAAGACCTTTCTGCTACTTTCAAGTAACATGTGCCTGCATTTGAAGAAAAAAAAAGTTTAACCGAGATTTAAAATAAGGCACATATGATGTTCAGTTAATATGAAAATACAAGATGTGTTTTGAAGTAAACTGCTGAAAGCAGATCTACAGAATTATTACTGTGCGTTGATACAGGATCTCTCAGAAACTCCAGGAGCTGCCGCCTGTGGTCCACCTCTGCTTGGGTGAAAGGTCACCACTGTGACAGAGCCGGCTCATCTGAGGCTCTCGCTTTTACTCCACAAAACAAAACACCGGAGGGTAAAATGGTGGGCTGGTCTGGCCACCCCAACCCGACTCCCCGGGATCCTGGCAGGGAGGCAGAGAGCTCAGGATCGGGGCTCCCCACCCCTCTGCACAAACACATGCGAGGTCGTGGGTCATCAGGGGAGCTCTCACAAAGCTTTCATCCTGTAGAAGCTCATTTCAGGGGAATGTGACTCCTTCTCCATCTAGATAGGAGTCCTGTGAGGTGGCGATGAACCCGAGGATTGACGGACTTGTTCTCTCAGACTGGTTTGTTTTGTTTTGACCCAGCGTCTCGCTGCACGTCGCTTTGCCTGGTGCAGACGCTGCTGTGAGAAGATCAGGCCGGATCAGCACACACACGGTGTTCTGTTACAATCCAAACATGCACTAGAAGTGTATCAACCAGGCAGATAGACCAAGGCTTTGATAAAAATACCATGTTGGAGTGTTATTTTTTTTTCAAGCTCTTGCATTGTTTTGAAACATGTGCCATTGTAACACAAAATATTAAATTACAGACATTTCTTGATCAAAAATGAGACTGGGAGCTCTGTGAGGATTTAAACTCGTGTATTTTCTTTATTGTCTTTATAAAAACCATCTTGTGTCATAAAAACACACTCGCATGCACTCCTGAATGCTGAAGTTTAAAGCACAGGTCTCATGATGTTTGATTGAATTACAGCCATTTATGTAAGGTTGATTAGCAGGTGGTGGCCATTTTGAATCAGTCTGACTTCAGATGTTTTTCAGCTGCACATGTACATCCATGATTACTGTCAGGGGGACTTAGGTAAAGGTTATGACTGCTTATCACTAATGTTAAATTAACGTTGATCCATGTGTGTGAGGTCAGAGAGTCTTTTGTCTGCTCAGAGAGGAGCCTGCAGGCGCACCTGATAAACCTTAGGCCTTCTCCGAGTCTGTAAGCTGGAAAGCCGAGGTCGTTTTGACCTCGCCACTGTCTGATGAGCTTTATGACAGCTCTTCCTGCCTCACTGTCCGGTGCAGATCTTCACGACTGGGGGGTTGAGCATGCAACTTTTTGAACATGGGTGTAAGCCTGTGTGTGAACTCTGCCCTTGCAAGTAAAGACCAGTTTAAAAATCTTCTCGTGTCATTATGGCTTATTTCAGTAATAATAATAATAATATAATAAACTTTATTTGTATAGCACCTTCCTACAATGCCTTGCATTGACCAAGGTGCTTAACAGGATAAAAAGATGAATAAACTGGAACAATAAATCAATGAAAATAGAATAAGAAACAACAGCAATAAAAGAAGGCAATGGAAATAAAAAATGCTACATACTAAAATACCAAAAGTAATAAAAGTTACACACTGAAAGCTTTTTTGAACAAGTGGAAATAAAAAGGCAATGGAAATAAAAAATGCTACATACTAAAATACCAAAAGTAATAAAAGTTACACACTGAAAGCTTTTTTGAACAAGTGGGTCTTCAGTCTGGTTTTGAACAGAGTCAGATCAGAGGTGGCACGCAGCTCAAGGGGGAGGCTGTTCCAGGCTTTTGGGCCGGCAACAGAAAATGACCGGTCTCCCCATTGTTTGTACCTTGAGCGAGGCACCTCCAGCAGGTGTTGACTGGCAGATCGTAAAGCTCTGCCGGGCTGGTGGGCTTTCAAAAGTTCTGAGATGTAGAGAGGTGCAAGTCCATTCAGAGCTTTGAAAACAAACAGGAGCAGCTTGAACTGTATCCTGAACTGAACCGGGAGCCAGTGTAGAGAGGACAGGACAGGAGTGATGTGTTCATATTTTCGTGTGTTGGTCAAAAAGCGCGCGGCAGAGTTCTGTACAAGCTGTAAACGGGAGATGGAGGATTGATTAATACCAACATACAAAGCATTACAATAGTCAAGTCTGGAGGTCAGTAAACAGATGATGAAAGTCTGTTTATTTTAACCAACATTTACTTTCTTTAAGCTGAGTTTCATTACAGTCCGACCTGGGTTTCATGAAAGTTTTTGCTGATAGACAAATACGCAGATGCAGGCAGTTACAATATTGCCTGCCTTTTATGACCACTGATGATTACGGTATGTGAAAAAACAAACAAACAAAAAAAAAAAAACAGAGTAAATAATTCCCAAACCATGTTATAGCTGATAATTCTTATCGCCAGATTGGAGCAATGGGTGGGCATCACTGGCTCAGCTCTGCAGTGGTTTAGGTCCTACCTTTCAAATCGAAGTTTCAGTGTGAAGATTGATAATTTTACCTCTGCATCTGCTGCCCTCCCCTGGGGTGTACCCCAGGGATCTATCCTTGGTCCTCTGCTCTTCTCACTTTACCTTCTGCCACTCGGTTCTATTTTCAGAAAACATGGTGTGCAGTTTCATTTGTATGCGGATGACTGTCAAGTCTATTTTCCTGTAAAACAAAATGGCTCCACGCAGTCTCTTCTGGACTGTCTTGGTGACATTAGAGGGTGGATGGCGCTTAATTTCCTTCATTTTAATGATAAAAAGACCGAGGTTATGGTCTTTAAATCTAGTGCTCCTGACAGTCCCACCACTTTTGATTTTTCCTCTTTGGCCCCATATGAAAAGTCGATTGTGACAAATCTAGGAGTGAAAATTGACCCCTGCCTGAAACTGGACTGTCACATCAACAGCATGGTTAAGTCCTCGTTCTTTCATCTGAGGCGCCTGTCAAAAATCAAGCCCCTCCTTTCTAGACGCCACTTAGAGACCGTAATCCACGCTTTTATTACTTCACGCCTGGATTATTGTAACTCTCTTCTGATTGGAGTAAATAAGGCCTCGCTTTCTCGGTTGCAGCTGGTACAAAATGCTGCTGCACGATTTTTGACTGGTACAGGCAGACGTGAGCACATCACTCCAGTTTTAATGTCCCTTCATTGGCTTCCTGTCCAGTTTCGAATCCATTTTAAAGTTTTATTGTTTGTTTTTAAGTCTTTGAACGGTTTTAGTCCCTCTTATCTGTCTGAACTGCTTCAACTTTATGTGCCATCACGTGCTCTCAGATCCGCTGACCAGATGCTTTTAGCAGTCCCAAAAACCTTTTATAAGACCAGAGGAGACAGAGCATTTTCAGCTCTGGCTCCTAAATTGTGGAACGAGCTGCCACTGAAGGTCAGGCAGGCCCCATCAATATCTGTTTTTAAAACTCGTTTAAAAACACATATGTTTTCATTGGCTTTTAAACCAGAATGAGTTCACATCTCTGTTTTAGTGTTGTATTATTTTACTTGTGATGTTCCGATATTTATATGATTGAGATTGATTGTTTTTATTGTTTTGTGCTTGTTTTTATTCTTGTACAGCACTTCGGACGGCTGCTGCTGTATTTTTAAGTGCTTTATAAATAAACTGGTATGGTATGGTATGGTATAAAATGAGCCTCTTTTTCCTGTCTGATGATTGCACATAAATGTAAATGATCATTCTTCTCAGGCTCAGATAACTTGAACATGTGAAGTAACGACTCGTCCATGTAAAAAAGAAAGTAAGCATGTTGAAGCTACAGGAATCACTCAACAAAAGCACATGGACATGCTGTAAGTGCTATTTTTAGCTCAAAGCATTTGACTTGCATTACGGCACAGAGTGTGAGTATCTGTGTGAAACTGCTCAGAAGGTGAATGGAAACAAACGCCAAATATGATTCCAAAATAGTTTTCAGTCACATTTGACTGATGACAACAGAGGGACAAAAACATAATGCTGTCACTTTGAACTCTCAAGTTGTTTTTGTGCTGCAGAGATTCATGTGTTCATGATTACAAGCTGAGCACAAAACACACATGGTGTTTGTGTCGTACTGGTTATGATTTGTATTGTAATTTAAGAAACTCATTCTCAGTTCCTCTCTTATCTTGAAATGACTGATCTTTGTAAAACTCTTGGTACATGCGTCCTCTACGTGTCAACAAGTAGTGCTAAGACATTTAACACAAGCACGTACAGGTTCCTCTTTTGAGTGTGTGTGTGTGTGTGTGTTCACAACGATTTTACTTCATCCTCTGAAATCTTGTTTTTCCTGCATTTAACTGATCACTAAACTGTTGCATTCATGGTATTATTACAGCAAACCCTCCATAATAAAAGCCCCAGGCTTGAACGGATACATGTTGCTCTGCTCACCTTCTTTCATGCTAGAGTTTAAAACTAAAATCATTTTATGATGAAGGGACAAGCTAAATATGTTCAGACTTTGGTGAATATGTCACAATGAAGCTTTCAAAGCTACCAATCTTTTGTAACACAAACTCGTTCAACCTTTATTTATACAGGTTAGTTCTCATTGAGTCTCAAGGACTCATTTACAAAAGACACCTGCTGACCTGCCAACAGGACCATGCTGCTGTAGATTTATTTATTTTTTCACTTTTGGCTACTTGTTTATGTATTTTTGTTGCATATTTGAATAAATCCCAGTTTATGCTTGCAATATGAATAATTATGTGTTCCTTCCAATAAAGTTGGGAAGTTTGTGCATCAGGCTTTGTGTCAGCACATTCAGTTGGATATAAAATAAAAATAAAGTTTAAGCTTTATTTTTACAAGTTTCCTGAGAGAACATTGCAGAAGATATGTGACTTAAACAAATGTTTATTTCGAGTTAAAAAGCAACCAGTCCTTTGGCTTCTTACAGTGGTGCAGTCTACATTTTCGTAGTGGATATACTGGAGTAAAGTTAGTTTTACGTTGGATGTTGAACACAGTTGAAAACCTGGTGCGTGAATGTCCAACGTCCAACGTAAAACTAATTTTACCGTGGTTGATCCGAATACTGTGCTTAGAAACCAAAGTACACTAGTTAGTACAATGTAATCATCAATTTATTTTGATTCTTAATCATATTGAACACCTCCAAATTTCTCTGATACTTTTATTTGAATAAATGATCAACAAACTGTACAACAGTTGGCTTTATATTGAAAACATTATAGAATTTATAAAATAGTATCAAAGCGAAACATGTTCAAGTATTAAGTAGTAAGTACAGAAGTATTAATTATACAATAATTCGCTGGATAAGCGAATGAACAAGCGCTGCATACATATACCATATACCACATACCATTTAACGTATTGATGACACGTGTCTAATGACATGTCATGTATCACTGGGCACTTATAAGTGGTTACACTGAAATTCTTAAGCTTTTCTAGAGGAAATACTCTGGATACCCATGTATCACATAGACTACACCACTGGCTTCTTAGTAGTTTTTGTGCAGCTGCATTGTTTTTAGCTGCTAGTGTCATTTGTGCACAAATAAGCACACATGAGAGCTGACAGAGTTTAAACCGAGGTGAAAATCACTGTAATACAATAAATTAAGTTGGCCACACATGTGAAGGACATGACTCAAGGGATCAAAAACATATTGATGAAATGATGAAAGACAAAGAAAACAAGCTGTAATTTGCATGATTAGGAGTTCCCCCTGACTGTACAGGAAGTCACGAATGCTCTGAAGGATTCAGATGTTTGTGCATCTTGTTAACAATTTAAAAAATAAAAAAAGATTCCNAAAACGAGGCTGCAGTGAAAGCTAGCTTCAAAGTGGCTGTGTGACTTTGCTGTGTTGTGCGACATAACCGACCATCTCGCCCAGCTGAATCAGAAGCTGCAGGGACGCAAACAAGTCATCACGCAGATGTCCGACGCGATCACGGCTTTCCTGCGAAAATTGGACTTATGGATGTGGCAAGTGAAACAGGACAATCTTGTCCACTTTCCTGTTTGTCAGGTTAGCATTTTCTTAAAATTTAATTCAAATATATCCTGATGCATTCTCAATAATCCAGGTAGAAAAATCTAAAAAAGCTAAGTGTGGTCCTCTGGACATTCAAAAAAACAAAACAAAAAACAGGTGATTATTTCAGCCACCTAAAATAATATGTTCCCCTTCCTTGGATGGTTTCTTTTCACAAAGATGGCCTCTTTTACTCGTCTCTCAAACCATTGTTCCTCTCTATCAAGGATGTGAACATCTTCATCCCTGAAAGATGAAGTTTTGTTTTGTTTTTTAAATGTCCAGAGGACCAGACTTAGCTTTTTTAGATTAATTAAAATATAATAAAATGTAATTCAACAAAGAAGAAGAAAATTTCAACTGTGTGCAATGTAATGATTGTGCTTGCATTTTGTTTTGTGTTTATCATTTTCAGAACATGATCAATCATAGAGAGAGAATCCACTTGGTGTGTTCAAGGACAGGCAGCATCTCCTCATCAAAGACTACCGGTAACCAAAAAACTTAAGTAATACAGTTGTGAACTGAGTCAACCTTTATTTTGGTATGTGTATGCACACAAATTGTTGTCATTCACAGTTGGATGCAAGGCTGTGTGTAGCCTTTTTGGGTGAGATGCTACATGTGTCATACATGTTCTTTGCAGCTCAGTTTTATGTTTTTTTTTATTAACTTGGACAATTTCATCCTTCATTAATGGAGTTATGTGGGTTTTCATAAGCTGACAAATTTTAAAAGGATTTATGTTCGAGCAACAAGCAAACAGATGTTTTCTATGCAACTGTAATTGTCAGTTGAATAAGTTATAATAAATGAGTTATTCAACATTAAGGAGTACGGTAGTTACAATTATTTTACATTACATTAGATTACATTTAGTTACATTTATAAGTTACATCTGGCCCTTCAATGTCAGCCATTATGCTGATGTGGCCCTCGGTGAAAATTAGTTTGACACCCCTGCTATAGAAGAAGAAGAAGAAGAACCAGGAAATACCGCCTCCGCCATTTTACATTCAGTTCCACACTCGGCACTCGGCTTTTGGAGGACTGTTTCTCCCATAAGAGGATGCCTCATACGGATAAATTAACTGGAAACACTCCCTGAACTCTGTGAATGTCTCAGGACTGGAGCAGCAGCCGCGATCGCTCCGCCGAGCGCTCCTACAGCGCCGCGCGAGACCAGCAGCTCATGGTATGAGCTAAGGCTAACATGCTAAACCGGACCTGCAGCAGACAGCCGGCTTTGTGCGATCAGAGGTTCCTGGAGCTCGCCTCGATGTCGGACTGGAAGCAGAAGATATCGGGGGACACCCAGCTAACTTGGAATAACAAAGCCGACAGCCTTTTTGAAGCCGCAGCTAAACTGGACTGCCCGTAACTGCGCAGCGGAGCGGACTCGGTGGAGCTACTCGGTGGAGCTACATGCTAACAGGTGTTGCTTATGGCGGCGCTGGCAGACGGCTTTTGGTAAGTTATTAAAACGTATTAAAACATTTTAATGACGAATTAGGTTTGTTGTGTTGAAGGACTTCGTTGAAATTCTTCCACGAGGTACTTTTTCGTCGCACGTTTTGCAGTTAGCAAACTTCGCATCACAGGCTCTGTGATCGGTAATTGAAGACAAAAGCCGATCACATCCGCTTTAATGATTATCGGTGACGATTGATCGGTTTCCGATCGATCGGCACATCCCTAATAAAAACGCACATATCACACCTGCCAGCAGGCAGATAAGAGCTCAGAATAAAAAATCCCCATGAGGATTCAAGGTCACTCTGATAAATTCTGAGGACAGAGTGAGTCCTCGAGAACGTAGATACACCACGCAGATAACATGGAATAAAGAACACGGATATGACCACACTGTAGCGGAGCAAATATCATCAACAGATATTCCTCCATGTAGACTGAAAGTATAGCTACGTCAACAACGATTACAGATCAAACAGAAGCCATTGTTGTAATACCGAAGGGGGAAAAAAAAACGCACGGTTGTTGTTCACTTGTACAATGAGTGTAAAAACATAGTGGTTTCCCGTAGTATGTTAACCCAGAGTGTAAAAGGTGTATGTTCAACTGTTAATCCAGAGTGTAAAAGGTGTATGTTCAACTGTCCCTAGCCGTATACTCGAGTTGCTTTTAGGGGTTATCTGACCGACCCCTGTGGAAAAAAAACCGCACGTTGTTGTTGTTCGCTTGTACAATGAGTGTGAAGACATAATCGTTTCCCATCGTATGTTAACCCAGAGTGTAAAAGGTGTATGTTCAACTGACCATAGCGTATACTCGAGTTGCTTTTAGGTTATCCGACCGACCCTCGTAGGTCGATTACACGTATACGGTTTTGTGTTTAACGGAACGCTTTAAATTCTCACAGAAATATTAGTAGTAGTAGTAGTAGTAGTAGCTGAATTCACAAGGGTTTCTCTAACAGAAGCAACCGGACTCGACCGCGAGACTGCGTAAATATGAATAGCAAACATAGCGAGGAACCCGACGGCGCTCACAACCTGGAGTTCGGTTGTCGTGCGATTACAGTGCAACAGCTAAAGGAGATAGCGATCGTGAACCTGAAGTCTGAAATTGCACAAGAACCTATTCTAAAAGGAGTCTCTTATCTCAAGGGGTTGTCCAATGACAACAAACGCACGTACCACGCATATAGATTAGGTACGATTACTTGGTTTTCTCACGTGTTGAACGATAAAAATTTCATCTTCCTCACCGCTGTCGCCGCGAACCTGATGGACAGATATGTATCCTGCGTTGAAGATACCTCCGTGGACTTGTTGAGTCGTATGAGGGCGATAGGTACAGTTTGTTATATGCTAACGTTGAAAATGCACAGCGCAAATATGTTCGTGTACGCCAGCGATATAGTCAAGAATACGCGGACGCCCCAAACGCCGTATCGCAAGGGTGACGATATGATAGCCATGCAACTATCGTGGGGCCTCCCGCCAACCAAATGCGAACTGGACCTGACCGAGCTGGATATCGTAACAACGTTAAACGGTAACGTGTTCACGTCCGATCTGGATAACTTGACAAAGGCGCTCTGTTGTTATCTCATTCGAGCCACACTTTCTGAAACTACGCTACCGGAGGACGATCGCAAAAGTCTAGAATCCCGTACGCAAAAGTTGGCTCTTTCGTACATTATAAAGACTATATTGGAACCCTTGTTTCTCGAGTACGCGCGCTGGAAGTGCGTCGCTGCTTCGTGTCTATACGCGACCGTACAGGAATGCGAGCTCGATAAATCGGACTCTGTACAGGAGTGTATGAAAGGCCTCTTGTGTTATTTTCGCGAGGAGTTTGACGTACAGGACGTTATCACGATTTCACAAGAGTTGACGCGTGATTGTATAGCGTGCACGCTGAACTACCCCACTAAAGACATGCGTGAATCACTGTATCACCTTTCTGCATTGTATTGCGAACATTGCAAACTCAAAATTATGTGAGTGAATGCGAGAGCTACGATTTTCCAAAGGCGAAACAACAGTCAGTAGACACGTGTGACTGTATT